>CM041298.1:25541352-25693852 GCA_023052935.1 Piezodorus guildinii | reverse complement strand
CTCTTCCTTATAGATTTAGGTTAATTTATTTTAATGACGTTTAAGATATATATACCTTCATTTATTTACATTGGGGTTTTCATGCACGGTTTTGCACGTATTGATGTTCTTACTGTACGTTTTTCAGCTTTTTATCGCACGAAAATCCGTCTTTAGTACATAGGTTTTCAACGAAGTGAAAATCCTAATCGCTGGGAGTTTTTAGAATTTATTACTTTCACTTATCTATATATGAAATATATAGTAAGGGAAAGTATTGCGATCGTGAAAATTTTCGACTTCCAGTTTTCGACGGAATTACACGAATTAGGATCCCCTGAGTCGAAATAACCAAGTCCCGAAAAAAATCCTGTGTGTTTGTGGCAGGTCCAGCATGAAAACCAAAAGATGTACGAAAATGAAATTTTATATTTGATACCATGCATTTTGTACCTTTTTACGATTTTCTCCAAAACGGCTCTAACGATTTAATTAAACTCGCTAAATCGATGTTAAATTTAATGGGCTTTAACATGATGTAGGTTTCATTCTGATTGAAATAGTCTGACAGAGATTAGATGCCGATATTTTTCATTTTCTTCCTCTAAACTACCTTTAATTTTGTACATTACAAAAGATTACCCATATCATTTTAATGATGTTGATGAAAGACGGCAAAATATACAAGTTGGACAAATTTGATGACCAACGAAATTATAAAAGAGCAAAACAATTTTTTTAATGTAATTTTTGTTTTTTTGATAACTAGAACAGTCATATAGACTTATAACATAGAGTTGGAAAGAGAAAGTTTTTAGAAAAAATATTATCTGATACAAATGTTATAAAAGGTAACATTAGGTGACGAATAGGGAATAAACTTATTACTTATTAACAGTTTCATTATTTAATCTAAATCATATGTTTCCAACGAAAATGATATCACGTTTTATTAAAATCAACTAAAAATATTTTTTTAATTGAAGTAATCATAATAATTTTTGAATAAGTTTTAAAAATCGTGGTAAGGGAAAGTCGTGTTGCCAGCACCAGATATTGTAATTTTTTTATTCCTAAAAATGGCAATAACTGAAACATTAACAAGTCTTAAGCTTTTAATTTGCATTTTATAATTAATAAAATATATAATTCATTTAATAGTTCTCCTTAAGTTAACTATTGACTTGGAGACCGGATTAGGAACCATAGTTGCAACCATTGTGGGTGAGTAGTGCGCGGGTTGTAATTATTACCGTTTGTCTTTGTGGTTTCAGTCTAATTCCATCGTTAGTTTAGGACAAGTTTCAAGGAAGTATTTACTTATAAACCACAATATTCTTGTTATGTAAAAAGACCTTTAGATTAGAAAATTAGGCTTTATTCATCTTGATTATAGTTAACATAAAAGAGAAAACTTAACACACTAAAGAAAGTTATTGTAACACATGATTAAACTAATGAACAGGTTATGATATTAATATAAGGTTATAATAAAGATAATGAGCAGGTTAATATAACACATGATATTATGACATTCTTCCTCCCTTCAGAGAATTAACACAGATAGTCCTTTAACCAGGTTGGCCTTTGACGTTCCCTTGTTGAACGACGCACAGTTCTTGGTTGATCGGAGCTGTTATCTGAAGACGGTGGTTGGAGGGGCATGAGTTGGTCCAAAGAGTTTTCTTGTTCCTCGTGATTGCAATTATCTACTAATTCTTCATTGGTTTGTCCTTGTGTTGGCAGTTCAATTGGTACGTAATTTTCTTCTGATTCCATTCTCGAAGGTATGTCCAATGCAGAATCGCCATATGGTGCCAGTTGCTTTAAGGATACTGTCCTCTCACGACCATCTTCCATTTGAACTCTAGCATATTGGGGATTAACATCTATCAGATGTACCTCCTCCACCAGGGGATCATACTTGCTAAGCCTGGCTTGTTTCTTCATTAGAACCTTTGATGAAGGTACAAGCCAAGACGGTAGAGAGCAGCCGTTGGTAGACCTGCGACTATGTTTGAAAAATCTTTCGTGAGGTGTTTCATTGGTTGCTGTACATAACAAGGAACGAATAGAATGTAGAGAGTCTGGAAGCACAGACTCCCAAAAAGATGAATCCAGGTTCTTTTGTTTAAGTGCCAGGGAAATCGTTCGCCAGATTGTTCCATTCTCGCGTTCTATCTGACCATTTCCTGTCGGATTATATGGCGAGGACATGGAAGTTGCAACACCACGTGAATGTAGAAAGTTCTGTAGTTCCCGAGAAATAAAAGATGTTCCTCTGTCAGTATGAATATAGGAGGGGGTTCCAAAAATCGAGAATAAATCAACAAGGCAGTCAATGACTGTCGAAGAATTCATGTCAGGGCAAGGATAAGCGAATGGAAACCGAGAAAACTCATCGATGATGGTCAAGAGGTACTTGTTTCTCGTTTTCGAGGGTAGAGGGCCTTTAAAGTCCATACTAATCCTTTCAAAAGGATTTGTAGCCTTGATGAGTGTAGAATCGGGAGTCTTATAGAATCTTGGCTTGATGGAATTGCAAGTGGGACAAGATGCGATCATTTTTCGGATCTGTTCCACTGAAAATGGTTGATTGTGAGTTCGTACCCAATGAATCATCCGGGTTACACCAGGATGACACAAATTACAATGCAGTGAATACAGTTTGTCAGGTTGAATAGAGCTGCATACTCTTGAAAACACATCTGCAACAAGATTTTCTTTTCCAGGTCTATAGATAATATCATAATTGTAACATGATAATTCAAGCCGCCATCTTTGAATTTTCTCATTTTTAATTTTGTTCTGATGGTTTGAATCGAACATAAAAGATACTGAGCGTTGATCGGTGATAATAGTGAAGTAGCGGCCCAATAGAAAATGTCTCCATTTCTTCAATGAGCAAACAATAGCATAAGCCTCTTTCTCTACAGCTGAATGTCGTCGTTCACTGTTAGTTAGTTTTTGAGAGAAGAATGCCACAGGACGGCCGGATTGGGAGAGTACTGCTGAAATGGAAAAATCGGAGGCATCAGTTTCGACGAAAAATGTATCTTTCTCGTTAATTGTATTCAACATTGACTGAGATATTTCTTTTTTAAGGAGCTCAAACTCCGATATTCGTTCGGGTGATAAGGGAAAGGTTTTAGTATCAAGAAGGTGTCGAACCTTGTCTGAATAATTTGGAACCCATCTAGAGTAATGAGCAAATAGTCCTATTGTCCTTTGTAGTTCCTTTGAATTACTTGGAGGAGGCAGGCTACGTAGAGGTTCCAAACGCTCTGGGTCAGGTGCAATGGTTTGGTTTTCAATTTTATATCCAAGAAGCGTAATAGATGACTGGCAGAATTTACTCTTTTCATGGTTTATTGTAAAACCATATTTATGAACTGCATCCATGAATCGATTAAGGTTCACATCGTGTTCTTCCTTGTCTATCCCGCAAACTGTTACATCATCGAGGTATGCATATGTCTTTTTTAATTTTTCCTTGGAAATAACGTCATCCATGACCCGTTGAAAACAAGGAACCCCATCTGTTAGGCCAAATGCTAGCCGTCGGAATTGATAAAGTCTGCCACAGGCTTCGAATGCAGTATAAGGACGATCTTTCTCTCTCAAGGGTATTTGATGGTAAGCGCTCTTAAAATCAATGGTACTGAAGTAGGAATTTTTTGATATCCTGGCCACAGTTTTTTCTATATCCGGTAGGGGATACCCATCCAAAAGAGTGTACCTATTAATTGTTTGTGAATAGTCGATTACCATTCGTTTTTTATTTCTCTCGCCCTTTACTACAAATGCTTGGGCTCTCCATGGAGATCTACTTACTTCTATGATCTGGTCCGCAAGAAGCTTCTCGACCTCTTTCTTCATAAAACTGTAGTCTTCCTCTGTATGTTTTCGAGATTTAGTTATGATTGGTTTCACATCTCTGGTAAGATATTCAAATAATGGTGGAGGTTCGATCTTTGCAGGTGCAAGATAACAAATGGTTAGAGGGGTTTTGGAACCGCCAAAAGAAAATTTTAGTTCTGAATGTAATTGAAGGATATTGTGCCCAACAATTACGTCGGCGCATAAGTCTGGGAGTACATTAAGTTTGGTATCATTATATGTGTGGCCTTGAAATTCTAATTTTGCGATACAATAACAGTTAATTTTAGTGTTCATTGAGGTAGAAGCCATAAAAACGGAACCAGAGGTAGGGTAGGTGTTGAACTGACACTTCTCTGCAAATGACTTGGATATAAAAGATTCGGAGCTACCTGTATCAATCAAAGCGTGAGCGGGTATATTGTTAACCTGAATGAGGACAGTAGCCCTTTCTAGGGTTGATGATGAGGCTGCAATTAGAGCAGCTGACTGAGTTGACCCCTTTGATTTACAGACTGAAGCCCAGTGGCCAATTTTAGAGCATTTGTTACATTTTGAGTCTACTGCAGGGCAATGTTGACGGGACCTGTGTCTTGATAGGCCACAAAAGTAACATTTAGTATTATTACTTCGCATGGCCGCTAAGTTTGATGATTCCCTACATAAATCTCCATCTTGTGAGACAGAGGTAGCTGCATTAAGGTTAGCCTGAGAAACTAAATAAGATTCTGATTGATTTTTGGCCGACTCCAAAGCGCGGGCTTTTTCCACAGCTTCATCCAGAGACAACGAATTGAATTCCAGTAGCCTCAGCCGAATCTGGTTAGAATTAATTCCTCTAATAAAAGAATCGCGAATATATGTTTTTCTGTGAGTTTCAGCATCGACAGATTTAAATTCACAATTCTTACTTAAGAGCTGTAAGGCCTGATGATATTCGTCGATAGATTCTTCTGGAGCTTGCTTCCTAGAGGCTAGTTTATGTCTTGCAAAAACCTCGTTGGTTGGTTTAACGTATATCGATTTTAATAAATCGATTGCTGCGGAAAATGTTTCGATTTCTGATATGATTTGGAAAACTGATGGGGATACATGATTAATAAGAAGTTTTAACTTACCACCATCGTCGATTTTATCAAAAGAACTAGCAAAGTTTTCAAAAGTTTTCAACCAATACTTCCACTCCTGTGTTGCTGTTGGCGAGTGAGGGTCAACATCAAATTTGTCTGGTTTCAAGAATCGGTCCATGTTTTTAATTAATCGAGATGAATAAATTGTTATGTAAAAAGACCTTTAGATTAGAAAATTAGGCTTTATTCATCTTGATTATAGTTAACATAAAAGAGAAAACTTAACACACTAAAGAAAGTTATTGTAACACATGATTAAACTAATGAACAGGTTATGATATTAATATAAGGTTATAATAAAGATAATGAGCAGGTTAATATAACACATGATATTATGACAATTCTGTTCCCAACTCAAGACAACTACACACTTTAATCAAATCCATAAACTTTATTGAGCTAATTGAGACGTTGAGTTCCAAAAGGTACTATAACCACTAAAGAAATTTTTACAGGAAACGCAAAAATCTGGAATTTATTTATTATCAGACCAATTTACCTGATTCCTTTTTTTAATTAATGTTTAAAACCCATGAATATTTGACGATATATGGTTATTGAAATATGGTTATTGTACTTTTTGGGATGAAACGAAGATATATTACTTTTTGGAGCGAATCAAAAGGGTTATAGTCAATACGTTTCCATGGTGACTAAGAGTGCGTACAAGCTAAATTTTGCTCTCCAGTTTTCTGTGATTTTATTAAGGAAATAAGACTTAAATTAATTAAAAATTCGGTCAATATAGTGCCTGAAGTCTCTCAGAAGATTGAGGAACCGCTGCTGACCAGTCATCGAGCAGATAAGCCAAAAAAATGTTTTGATGTTTTTGATTAATTTTTTTAAGTTCAATAGGTTTAACAAAATAATTTATTAAACATATTATTTGTGTATATTTCCAATCCTTCCTTTGTTTTATTGTTTTTTTTTGTTTTCTTACTATTTTATAGCTTAATATCATATATATACCGACCACGTTGACTGCCTAACCTGAACATGAATGGAACTGATCCACCCAGTCCACATTCAAAACGTAGGAAAAGAGGCAGAATGAAGTCGTTTTTTGACACTATTAACGCCTCTCATGTTACAACTAGTGAGATAATCCCTAGTTATATTGTTTTGAGTAGAAAGGATGATAATGATTTTAAAAATATATCTCCATTTTTTATTAATAAATTTATTACCAATAGCGTAGGTAATGTTAAAAATATTAGAAAATTAAGGGATGGGAACTTGTTAGTGGAAACAAGTGACGCTAAACAATCTGAAAAATTACTGGCAATAAAGAATTTTGGAGACCAATTCGAGGTAGAGGTTAGTCCTCATCGCTCACTCAATTATTCAAAAGGCGTGATCAGGTGTTTTGACCTACAATACGCCACGATAGATGAAATCAAAGATGAATTAAATGACATCGTTACTGATGTACAAAGAATAAAAATAAAGAAAAATGGCGTTGAAAAAATTACCCACACCTATATTTTATCGTTTAAAACCCCTCAGCCCCTCACAACAATTAAAATCGGTTTTTTAACTGTGAAAATAGAGCCGTTCACACCCAATCCATATCGTTGTTTTAAGTGTTTGGGTTTCTCACATCCAACAAAACATTGTAAAAAAGTCGCACGGTGTGCTAACTGCGGTGAAGCGTCATACCGATAACACAAGCTGTGGAAAACCACCTAAATGCATCAATTGCCAAGGTAACCATAACGCTCTTGACAAAAGCTGTCCTGTTTTTATATTACAAAAAGAAATAAAAAAGATACAAACAGAGAACAAAATCTCATTTATGGAAGCTAAAAATATATTGAGGGAAAGAAACCCAAATATTTTCATAAAATCTTATGCACAAGCCACAAAATGCACTGAAAAAAGAGATATAGGAATACAGGTTAATTTCACTTTTGCTACTCCTCCCTCTACTACAACACCCTCACCCAAAGCGCCAATTCCGATCGTCAAAACTCGCTCAACTTCGATCGGAACGGAGCCGATGCCTCCAACAGCCTCCCAACCCACCCTTCTTCCTCCTTTATCCCCACCCACCTCCTCTCCTCCTTCTTCCACCCCTTCAATCCTTTCTACCTCCTCCCTTCCTTCCACGTCTTCTCTCCCACCCGCTTCTGATCCCTCTCTCCTTTCCAACACCACCTCTCCTCCACCTTTCAGGACCGCGCGGCCCACCACCCCTACACCTCTCCCTACTCCACCTGAACAGCCACCTGATCGGGCTGTGGAGGCAGGCGAGTCATCAGTTCCGGACTGCTCTATGTTGATCGACGAAGACGCCGGACAAACGGATACTGATGGTTATCAGCAACAAATAAAAAAAGGAAGGCAAAAGAAAAAGAATTTAGGTAAAAACTGATTTACTTTAGCAATGACAATGCCTCAACTAATCTTATCATTCTTAAATTTGCAATCATATTTTTATATTTAAATTCACGATAATCCTTCATTAACAAAAAAATTAAATAAGTTACCTTACGACTTCAAATTGTATTATTTTTTGTTGTCTCCACGAAGTAACGCTTTGAATAAATATCATATGTTTACAACATTTGGAACCACTAACCTCAATGTAATTTACTTTTTGTATACAGCATTCATCAGAGTCAAATTTCATGGTACTTCGCTCTTAAATAAGATAGTTAATTATTCAAACCAATTTCCTTTTTCATTTTCTTTTATCTTTATTTTATTAGATTTATCAATAAATCAGATATTTAAGAGTATATTATTTAATTTTCTATTTTTGTTACTAACTACAAAATTTATATGTCAAGTCTCTTTTATAATTTATAATTTATTTTCTTTTTTTTTATTTTTACTAAAATGACCACAATTCAGTGGAATTGTAATGGCTTAAAAACACATTTTAATGATTTAAAAATCATAATTGAGGACGTAAACCCGATCTGTATAGCCCTTCAAGAGACACATTTATCTGTCAATGAAAACTTAACTACAATTAAAAATTTTGAACTCTATCGAAAGGATGGTATAAACCCTAAACATAATAGCCGTGGAGTTCTAATAGCTGTTCACAAATCGGTGTATTCTGAGCCAATCACAATAGACTCTCCCCTTCAGGTGGTAGCAGCCACTATCCATTTAGGTTTCACTTTTTCTCTGTGTAACATCTACCTCCCACAAGACCGCTCGATAGATGCCCAACACTTGTTAGATATATACAACCAATTACCTCATCCTGTTTTGTTTGTTGGGGACCTTAATGGCCACAATCCCTTATGGGGTTCACGAGACACTAACTTACGGGGTAGGGTAATAGAAAATTTCATAGACCTCTCTAATTTACTCCTTTTAAACTCCGGCGAACCCACATTTCTTAGCTCAAGTTACGGGACATATTCAGCTATAGATATTTCCCTTTGTAGTTCTAGCCTTTTTAGTACAATAGACTGGACCATCCTTCCGGACCTCTATAGTAGTGACCATTATCCAATCCTTATTAAATTTACTAACTCAAACACCTCACACTGCCTAAAACCAAGGTGGATACTGGACAGAGCTGACTGGTCTCTCTTTTCTTCTCTAGTCATCCCTCCACCGACCTCTCCAAGTGAACTGACCATTGAAGAAGGGTGTGCAGCTATCACGAACACAATCATAGAAGCAGCGAAATCAGCCATACCAATGACCAGAGGAGTTCCAAAAAGACCACAGGTCCCATGGTTCAATGATACCTGTAAGCAAGCCCTAAAAGACCGTCGGAAAGCATACAAAAGATTTCAAAGGTGTATGACGGTGGAAAATTTGGTAGAATATAAGAAACACCGCGCCATATGCAGGAAAACTTTTAACCAATGCAAAGCAGAATCATGGAGAAACTTTTTAGGATCCATAAGCTCATCCACGACAGCTGCCGATGTTTGGAATAAAATTAGAAAAATCACAAAAAACTCCTCATTTCCTCGCTATACCATATTAGTTAATGGGCAACTGTCCGATGATCCACAAAGCTTCTCGAATGAATTTGCCACCTTTTTCTCTGAAATCTATAATCCGGTACGACAAAGTTCGAACACTGAACCTACGGTGGTGGACTTTTAAAATACTAACAATGATTCAGCTTTAGACTATAACCACCCTTTTACCATGTGGGAACTCGAAAACATATTAAATTCCGTTAAAGGATCCTCACCTGGCCCCGACAATATTCACTATAGCATGATCAAACGTCTTCCTAACAATACATTACGTTGGCTCCTCGATTACTACAATCACATATGGTCCGTTGGAGAATTACCAAATGCCTGGCGAGATTCAACTATCATTCCCATATTAAAAAATGGAAAAGACAAAAGATTACCAAACAGCTATCGTCCTATTTTCCTAACAAGCTGCCTTTGTAAAATCATCGAGCGAATGGTAAACAAGAGATTAATGTGGTTTATAGAAAAGAATGGTCTAATCTAATCCTTTCAGTCAGGATTTCGCAAAGGACATTCGACAGTAGACCACTTGACTGTATTAGAAGCCGAAGTACAGTACGCTTTTGTAAACGGACAACAAGCAATCGCAGTATTCTTCGACATGATGAAGGCTTTCGATAATATAAACCATATGGCCATCCTTCGCAAAATAACAATGTTTGGAATCAGTGGACAAATGTTTAATTTCATTAAACAATTCCTTAAAAATAGACGTTTCAGGGTTCGAGTTGGCAGTGAACTATCTCACGATTATGGACAGACCAACGGTGTCCCTCAGGGCTGCGTCCTTAGTCCAACTCTATTCTCACTCGCAATCAACGATCTGGGGCTCAACTTACCAAGAGGCGTCAAATCTCTGCTATTTGCTGACGACCTAGCGATAGTCTACCGATCAGAGAATATAAACACCATACAACACAAACTACAAGATGCCATTAATAGGATTAATAACTGGTCCACTACTATAGGTCTAAAAATGTCCATTGAGAAAACTGTTTGTCTTCACTTTAGCCGAAAGAGAAATACTCCACCTTCACCTGACTAACTTTTAGGCAATTCATTAATACCCTACACACCTCACCACAAATTCTTAGGCCTCATATTTGATCAAAAATTGAAGTGGGAACCACATATTTCGGCATTAAAGACAGCTGCTACCAAAAAACTAAACATTCTTCGCTTCCTTAGTGGCACATCTTGGGGTTCCGATAGGTACACAATGTTAAAACTATACGGGGTTTTGGTTCGTGCTAAATTGGAACACGGTTCTTTTATTTTTGACTCTGCCCGTCGCCGAACCCTAGCTAAGCTGGACACAGTTCATCACACCGGAATTTGAATGGCAACCGGCGCGTACAGAACCAGTCCCACCCTCAGTCTATGTTCGGAAGCAGGCTTACCTCCACTATCATTCAGAAGACAAAAACTTGCAATAAGTTACATTTCTAAATTACTTCCACAAACCAAACATCCCTCTCACAAATATATTTTTAAATCTAAATTCTCGACGGTTTTCCACCTAAAACTAAATTCAACCCTACCTTTGGCAGAAAGATTCACTAACGTTATCTCATCACTCAAAACTATTCCACTAGTAAAATCCGAAATTCAAACACCACCTTGGACTCTACCATCACCTAAAATTATTCTAAATCTTTCTAATATTCAAAAAAATAACACCACTCCTTCTGAGTATAAGATAAAGTTATCTCGACTTCTTGAAAACATTCCTAACCATTTCCTAATCTACACCGATGGTTCCAAGTCTGAAAATTCAACAGCCTCATCTTTTGTAACCAGTAATGCAACTTACAAATTTAAATTACATAGGTTATGTTCCATTTATACCGCCGAACTTTACGCAATAGCATCAGCACTCCAATTCTGTATACCTTTATCCCATAAATCTATTGTCATATTATCAGATTCTCTAAGCTCCCTACAAGCTTTAAAAGTTATGTATCCAGAACATCCAATCATTATCCGAATTCAGTCCTATCTTTCGACACTCGTAGACCAGGGGAAGTCCGTCAGCTTCATATGGATCCCGAGCCACATTGACATTGTCGGCAACGAGCTCGCGGATCGGGCAGCGAAGGAAGCACTAACGCTCCCAGGTCGAGGTATTGCCGTCCTCACTCCATCGGAACTAAGTCGACCTCTGAAAATGGAAGTATGGGATAATTGGCAGGTTATGTGGGACGAAAGCCCCCCTAGCAAACTTAAGCAAATCAAGGGAACAGTAAAGCCGTGGTCCACATCCTGCCGGCGTAGCCGTAGGGAGGAGGTAGCCTTGGCTCGTATAAGAATTGGTCACACTGCACTAACCCCTTCATACCTCATAAAAAAACAGCCACCGCCAAAATGCACCTACTGCAGCTCCATCCTTACCATAAAGCACATCTTTGAGGATTGTACTCATTATAAAGACATTATCATCAGAATGGGTATGACTCCTAACTTGAGCAGTATTTTGAAAGACAACGAAGCTTCAATAGCAATGGTTATCAATTTTTTAAAAGCACAACATCTCCTATCTCAACTATAAAATTTATGTGTGATTTTATTCCTTATTTCCTTTGTAAAATTAAACTTTGTATCTGTATAACATTATTCTATTTTTATTCATATTAGTCATTATTATTAGTACTTTTCATCTTGTTATTTTATTTAAGTTAAAATAGAACTCCTCTTTCCCTTTAAGTGAATTTTTAGGCGTTTATGACCTCGAAGTTTTACGCCTTTAAGCATAAACAAACAAACAAAGGGTTATAGTACTATTTAGAAGAATATAACGCGAGATTACTGTCATCATAACATTCCAAGTACATTACTCACTACTAAAGTCTTTGTAATGTTGATTACGAAGTTATGTATATTTCCTTATTCTCACTCATCTTTCCTTGTTGGTTAAATTGATTTTATTTTCTATTCTTCATAAAGAAAAGGAATATTCAAAGAACCTTTTATTTATTTTTGCCACTAAAATAAGAATGTATGTTATTATGATATTTGTTTTGAACTTATAATTATTCTTTATGTGAATTTAACAAATGTATTTATATTATTTACTACGAGTAAACAATATTTAACTATAAAGGCTGATAAATAAATAACTTTTATTTCGGTCTTCTCCTTCTTCAAAAAATATTTTTTTAGGTAAGACTTAAGATATGCTTTTTCTTCTCATATTTAGCAAGGTCGGGGAATTCTAATTCCAACCATTTTCTGGATAAAAAAACCATTATTCTATTAAAGAAGCATGAGTTTCTTAAAATTTTATATCAAATTTATGTGGCTGCAAGAAGAAATACTATGAAAAAACTTGATTTAATTGGGAATCCACGAGAACCGAAGTGGGGCGGGATCACTTGTAGCTGCGTGGCTAGCGTAACAGCCTCCCATGCTAAAGGTCACGGGTTCAAACCCGCAGGTGGTCCTAGGATTTTTTAATGGGAGTAAAAAATCCTTAGTTACGCCGTCCTTCGGAGGGGACGTTAAAAGGTGGTCCCGAGCCTGTGCGATGTCAGGTACTCGTTAAAGATCCCTATCCTAATAAAACCTGGATAGGCAAAATTTAGGACTCCCGCTGTAGCATCGTCCGATTAGCCATAGCAACATAAAGTGACGTTAAATAAATAAACAAACAAACCGAAGTGGGGCAATAAAATTGTTTAAATAGCGTGAAAACTGATCATTAGTTTAAAACTATTGTTCTAAATAATAGCAGGGATTCTAGACGTACTAAATGAACCAATAAAAATGCAAAAAATTAATAAAACAATAAATTATTGGTGATATAGTACAGAGTTTTTATTTATTTATTTATTTCTCCCTACCTTGCCACATGGCAATACGGGTGTCGGTAGCCAGTAGTGCTTCCAGTAGTAATCTTGAATTTTTTTTTCTTTTCTTCCCAGTTTTTTCACTCTGGTCTCTCCTCGATGACTATATCTTCAGCTTCTGCTTCTTCACTCGGAGGTGGCCTTCCTCGATCTCGTCCTGTTCCACCTACGTTAAAAGCTGATGGACCAAGTGAAGTTTTACAAGCATGAATAAATGATATATAGTACAGAGTTATGTGCTTCTGTCGTAGAGTACGAAAAATATAGTACCTTTTGGAATGAAATGAAATGTGGATTAAGAACCTTTTGGAATGAAATGCAATTTTCAAATACGTTTTTAAAGAACTTCTTTGTTTTTTAGATAAAATCTGATGACGGATTTAGATAATACTTAGCCATTAATTTCCAAATATGTCTAAATAACAATTCCGAAAAAATGTCTTTAAGTACTTATGGAAATCAACGTCTCCATTTTTTAAATTAATGTATTTTTATATATAAAATAATGTTTATTATACAAGAAAAAAATAATATTTATTGATTTAACCTTGGGATTGATAAACAAATGAACCTAACGATTTTAATTAAACTCGCTGTATCGGTGTACAAATTAATTGACTTTAAATTAAAGGGTTTGTTTCGAGTTAAAGAGAGATACGGCCTAAATGGCAACATATTACATTTTCTGGAAGGAATTAGTCCGGGTGGCGGTCATTAAATGAAACAACTAAATAGTTTCAACTATTTTATTGTTTGCCAAAGTTTCGACCCCCTTTGTGGGTCATCATCAGGGCGCATGGTGGGAGAATGGAAACTAGGTACTGTTTATATACAATATTACATTTTCACCTTTAAAAAAAAAATTAATTTTGTAAGTTGGAAATTATTAACTATTTAATTATGTTAGCATTGATGAAAAAAGTCGAAAAATACATGTAGGTGAATTCGATAAAAAAATAAAGGAGAATGCAGCTAACATTTGTTTAAGTATTTTTTAAACATAAAGATAGTGATTTAGATGTACTGCTGTAAAGCTAAAGCTTTAAGAAAAAATCGGGTGCCTGCGACACACGATTTCACTTATCTCCTATTTTAAATTAAATTCAGAGTTTCGAAGAAAAAATTTTTTTATTATCATTTATTAAAATTTACAACTGTATTAGGTAATACATAAACTAAAGGAAATAAATTTAGAAATTAAAATAAATTGTCAAAGAATTAATTAAATTGAGTTTCAGTAGGAATATGTGTAGTTTTAAAATAATCTGTTGTACAGAACTGCACATTTCGACAGATCCTTTCTCATTCGATCCTCCATCCTATGGAATTCTATTCCTTCTTCTATCCGTCACTCTAATTCTCTTTCTACCTTCAAATCCCGCATATTTGATCACTTATTGCACATCCAGGCTCAATAGAATTCTAAATAAGCTTTTTATTTATTTATTTTTTTTTTCATCTCATTTAAATATGTATATTTTATAATTAAATAATTATAATTATATATTATATTATAATTATATTTTAAATATGTATATCCTTATATTTTATAAGGATTCGTAGAGCATTTTAATGTTTCTGTAAGAGGGTTGGTGTTGTATGTTAGTCTTTGGTGGAAGTTATTGTATTGTTCTGTAGCAGTGGCTGAAATAGTCGGAATGTTTAAGTCGTTATGTATAACGTCATTTGTCATGCGTCCACTATTTTGAGCAGCACTTTCGACTGAAAAGACTCTATTATTTGGAGACTTGATGGCTTAGCAGAGCCCCAAAGTTCTATCCCGTAGGTCCAGACTGGTTTTAGCAAAACTTTGTAAAGAGTTAGTTTGTTGGTTAATGATATTTTAGAACGTCTGTCAAGTAATCTAGGTAAAAGACCGTATTGCTATGTTTTTAACCGGCTGCTTTTCTAAGGCAGCGGTAGCTTCAAAAACTGGCTTACTTACTATATTTAGTCAATATAGAAACTATATTTAATGATACCATGGATCTCCTTTCCAAAGGTATCGTGTTTACCAATCCAATAGGTGGTATACAGGGTAAGATTAAAGTAAACAAGATTCAATTAATACATTACTATAATTATTAATTTTCACCTATCATTATATTCAAATATTGCCTAAAACTCTGATTGAGAATACTGAGGGACATTTTCACTACTACATTTGCCATACAATATTACAAATAACGATATACCTTTGAAACACTATTGGCTGGCGAAGGTGGAATCATCTTAAGACGTCCATTCTCTGCTTCATCCTCCAGCTGCTCTCAGAACCCCGACGGCCACCTCCTCTTCTTGTAGATGGAACCCGACTCACTCTTCTTGAGGATAAAACTTGACTAACTCCTGGTTCGAATAAGACTGCCCTACGAATCTTCTCTCCCATCCTCGTCACCTCGGGTGGGCTGACATGGGAAGTACCCCGGTTGGCGGTACAGCCCTTGTGATCTTATTTTTATCTTTTGACCACCCTTAATATTCTTGTAGGCTGCCGCTGTAGGAAACTACCGCGGTCTCTGGTATCCCAGACCCATGGGGAAACCGGGGGGCCTATTAGAGAATCCAAGGGGGCAAGTACACGCCCTTTGTACTTTTGCCGACATAGGCTAATCAATATTTATTTAATTGATACCATTATTATACAGTATCCTCAATACATTACAGTATCGTCTGTTGAGTTCTTTGCGTTTTTGTCGAATGTGTGTCCTCCAGGTCAGTCTTTTGTCTAAGTGAATACCTAAATATCGGATTTCATCGGAAGTCGGAATAGGAATATTATCAAAGTTAATGGGAGGAGAAGATTTATGGTTCAGGGTGAACACTACATGAGCACTCTTGGACTCGTTCATCTTTATTTTCCACCTAGAAGCCCAAGCAGAAATTTAGAACACAATAATATAAATAACAATAACATAATATACGAGTATAATATAACAAATAATATAACACATTTTTTACAAAAAAGAAAAACAGTAGCACACTATACAGGAAGAAACAATATAATACTTGAGGAATATAAAAATACAATTATAAAGAAACAGTAACACAGTACACAGTATGAAGCGGTAATTGACTAAACCAAAAGCAATAAAGAATACAAATTCATATATACAATACAGAAAATTGAGGCTAGTAAATACAAGATTAAATTACATAATAAGCAATTATAAAGAACCATAACATATTACACAGTAAGAAACAGTAATTGACTAAATCAAAAGGCAATAAAGAATACATATACTTATATACAGGATAAATATCAGAATAAGTGACGCAGGCTGGCGTCGAGGACATGTCTATAGCGATAACTAATTTGAGTTTAATAATTCAGCAATTTTTTCTTCACTGAGAGATTTCGCTCATATTTTAACATTGTAGTAATAATTTGAAAGTTAGGAGGGTTTGTGTGAGAAAATTGAAAATTCGGAGGGACATTATTGCAAACAGTAGCAATGGATTAAGAAGTCTGGTGTGTCGTCCAGATATGTTTTGGTATTGGCACAACTAAGCTGTAGTAATTTTTCATTCTTGTAGAAAAACGGTGGTCAATCTTTCCGACTAGCTCCTCCAGTCTAAAATACAGCTTCTAACATGCATTCTCAATATAATCTAATTTTACATGCATACTCTACTTTCAAAAATAACGTAGTAAACAAAAACAATAATATGTCAACAATAGTATATCCCCAATGACTGTTTTGATGTATATAAATCGATGATAAACGCATAAACAATACTACCATAGTCAAAGGAAATATTAACTTAATATAAATCGTAACTGATGTAACCAGTCTAACCGAACTTTATCAATATTATGTAAAATTTCAGTATAAAAGTCTTAAAAGATATCTAAAAAGATATCTTTTTTCCTTTTCTTTTTTTTTTTGCTTATTTTATTTTTTAAAACAGATGTATTATTATTTTGAAAACATCGTTGTTTGTTTTTTATTTTAACTCTACTATATTGGAAAAAAAAAGAACTGGTTATTTATCTATATCAATATACTAATTTATTTTTTATCTTATTATCTTTATTTTTTTTATTTATTTATTTTTTTTAACAGATGTATTATTATTTTAAACAATACTGTATTTTTTTTTCTTTATTTATTTTATCTCTACTATATTTAAGAAAAAACAGAAAAAAAAAATTAATTTATCTTTATCTTTATCGTATTTGTTTATTTTATCTTTTCAAACAGATGCATTATTATTTTAAAATCATATATGTTTGCTTTTTGTTTATACAGTGGTGCATTGAAAAAAAATGAATAAAATGGGTGAAATAAATAAAGAACTTAATTTATCCTTATCAATATGTATTTTTAATTTTTTACTTATTTTATTTTATTTTTTTTAATTTATTTATTCTTATTTTTTAAATTATTTTAAACAGATGTATTATTATTTCAAAAGCGTATGTATGTGTGTATATATATATACATATATATATATATATATATATATATATATATATATATATATATATATATATTATATATATATATATATATACACTTAAAAAATGTATTGTGAATAGCCTAGCCAGGCTCTATTTGTAAGGGGAATACCCCAAAGACAAATAAAAATATATTCTTTATTCTACTCTACTTTCAAACAAAATTCCAGTGCAAAACCAGTATTTAAAAACGTTTTCACTTCTATCGGCAGTCCCTTAACTGACAGAATTTTAATTTTTGTTTCGTTTTATTTAGTTTTGCCTAATCATAGATTACCTACGGAGGAGACGTAAGATAAATTAGTCAGATTGTTGTTTTTCGCAGGGTGTAAGTAGAAAGGGCCGGAGGACGAGAGTTTATTTTTAGTGTTGGCCCCTGGAGCGCTGGCCCCTAGGGAAGGATAGGGTTTTACTACCGCGAGTGTAAAGTGAGGATTGTCTCCCGCTTCTATTGTTCTGATTAACCGTTTATGACCGCTTTTACCCTTCTTCTCTTTTATTTGCTTTTCATTTTTTCTCTTTCCTTTTTTTTTTTTTTAGTTAGAAAAAAATAATCGAGGTCTTTGACTTTCGTCTAAACTTTTAGTTGTTTTTTTTTTACCTGAGGCCGCTTTATCGTTAACACGAAATTCATTTATTCATCCATGAACTTTTCTTTTTATTTATTAATACTACATACATCGATGGCGTTACAACTCGTGAATAGTGAAGGGGACTCCCTTTGTCTGAGCCGCCAGTCTTCCCTGTTAAGTGCTACTGCTCTCCAATCCAAGGCAGGTATCATGGTAAAATTCCCGATGGTAAAGTTCCCGATGTCCCGTGGTTCTAAGGCGGCTTTATATTGTATTACTTCTTATCTTCAAACAAAGTTAAAATTGAAAAAATAATTATACTGAATTTCGATTAAAGCATTTATTTTAGATCAAATTAATAATAAGAATAAATTAATAATAATATAGTATATACGATAATAACTAAAGTTTTTTGCGGTTATCATCACTCTCTATTAAAGCTTTGAATGTTACATAAGTACTTTTATTAGCGCTTTACTTCACTTTATTATAAAGAATTAATTTTATTATTATTATAACTTTAAATGTTTTGGAATAATAGCAATCTTCTAAACTTAGAAAATAGAAACATAATCATGAAAAGCCAATGAGTCATTCCATACCAGGATTACCTAAACACTTCACTGTAAATGCTTAAAATTCAACATTTTACCTATTTTTGAATGCGTGGTGTTTATTTTCACATAGTTGGTTTGAAAAGTTAAAATATTTACTCAACTTTACTTTCAATATATAAGATTATAAGCTCAAGAAAAATATATCATAGGGATAATATTTCTTTTCTTTTTTAATATAATTTATAAGTTCATTACTGCATTAACGTTTTTCATTTTCCACAAATTACTAAATTTTAAGAAATATTTGTTAAATTATTTCATTATAGAGAAGAGAACTGTATGAGAGTTGATATATGTAAATAAATAGATATTCGTATTTAAAGAAGTTATTTCAACAATATTTGAATCATTTTTTTAAAAAAATTCATAAATATTAAATTTTATGTCTTTTAATATAAGATATTATACGACCGTATTCGAATTCACGCCTGCAAATGCGCACATATTGACTTGTACACAGCCCCGTATACGTTTTTAGACCAGTGGAATACGGCCCACACCAGTGGAATATGACCGTATCCCTTTGCATACCTGTGAAATTCGGGCGTATACCTGTCTACATCTGTGAGTATATTCGTATTCGTATTTTTTTTCGAAATACGAATGCATTCGTATTCTTTTTTGAAATACGATTGCATTCGTATTCGTATTTTCAAAACTCGATCTTCCCGAATGCATTCGTATTCGTATATCGGAATGCGATTTTGCCCATCTCTGATTCCGCACATCTGCCGCCACACAATTGTCCCACCGTAAACTATTTTGACCGGTCAGCCGATTTTGATGAAAAAGTTTCTATAACATCTCGGGCGTAGTTGTCTTAAATATGACAACTATAGGACTTATCATAATATAATAGGACTTGGTCATTGTGACTCAGGATACCCTAAAACGTGTATTTATATCGAAAACTGGAATTCGAAAATTTTCACGATCGCAATACTTCCCCTTACAATATATATCATATATAGGTAAGTGAAAGTAAAAACGATATATCTTTATTAACTACTAGAAGTTCGCCCTTGCTTAGCGCGGGTGCAATTTAATGGTGGGGTCATTTATGCTTAAAAAAACTTCAGCTTGACCAATTAAAAGTTTATTACATCGGGATTATGAGTTCATCGTCACTAAAAGTGCCCTTAGGAAGAAAATATTATGTTTATTATTAACGTCTGTTGGGGAGATGGGCGACAGCACACTCGCTCGCAGCCTCAACCCGATCGTTAAATGTGAGTCGCTGAATTCCTTATATTTGTTTAGGTTTTGTTAGGGGTTTATTAATGTCTCCAACTTTGTAAAATACATATATTGAGGGAAACAAAAATACAAAGAACAAATAAAATTAACTTTATAAACGTGAGAGTACTTAAAGTCACGAGGACGATTGCGGGCGACGATGGCGAGCGACGAAGACGACAAGCGAAGTAGCGACAGCGAAGCGACCTGTCTCTCCTGTAACTCCCGAGCGGTCACTATCACTTAATTCCTCTTAATGTAAACAGAGCCCCCCTCTTGCGTCTGAACTTAATATTAGTGATATATACATAACAGAAACTAAATTACAATTTCCCAATTCTTAACAATGTCTGTTAATTGAATAAAATTGGAAGCTGATTTGTACTTCACCACTCTTTTATTAAAAATCAATGCACGACGTTTCGGCAAGAATGCCATTATCGGGAGCAAAGAAACAATTTTTTTTCTATTGTAAGCATCAACTCACAATAGAAAAAAAAAATTGTTCCTTTGCACTTGATGATTTTAGCCGAAACGTCTTGCATTGATTTTTAATTATGTAATTATGTAGAGTGGTGAAGTATAAATCAGCCTCCAATTTTATTCATAGAATTTGACCTTCACCTTAAAGAATCTACACCTTATTGTCTATTAATTCTTATATTTAATCATGGGCAGAAATTATTATCATAAATTGGTGAAAAAATGAAAAATTGGTTTACTTTATTTGTTTGTTATGATTAACGTTTTCTACTTTATTCGGTTTATTACAATTTTAAATTTCATAAGAACTTTTTCTAAATACATTTTAATGTATTAAAATTAATTTATTTTTCATGTGAGTCCGATATAGTTTACAGTGGAACTATTACTTTTTGTTGAATGATCTCAAAGTAGAAATAATTATAACCAGCAGTATCAGTTTATTGCAAATTTTCCTTTATTTTAGAAACTTACGTACGATTTGGTACATATTTTTTTCTAAAATCTTGATTACTGTTTGAAGTATATAACCCATCACTATACGATTAACATGAATCACCACGATAGACGGCATAATCAAGGTTTTTTTTTTATTCCAATTAAAAAATCTTAAGGCCATCTTCTAGGTTTGAACCCATCAGTTTGGGCATAGTAAGCTGTTGTTAGCTACTACATTGCAGGTGACCCTATAAATCATGCTGATAAAATCTAAATGGGATAGGGAATCTAATATATACCATTTCTTAAATACATTATTTGATCCTAATATAAATATCTAGAAAAAAAAAAAATAATAAAAAAAAAATATAAAATAAATAAATATCTAGATTTTAAATAGATTATTCTTTTTTTCGTTGGTATCATCTGCTAGGAGAATACACTCGCGTTACTCGATGAGATTTTTGTAGGGTAGGGATTTCACTTCCAACGCATATTTTTGTTAGTGGCCACCTGGTGAGTGGAACCTCATTAATTGAATGCTTGAAGAAATCCCTCCGGAACTGGGATTCGAACTGAGAACCTTTGATCTATTCTAGACCGCTAGCCACTGAGCCACGGGCTCTCCTCACACACTAAAGTCTGAGTTTATTCTAAATTCACACAAACTATAAATATTATTTGTTTGTTTAAATAGTTTATAATTCAAGTTCAAAACATCATTCTTAATTTTAATCACACATCCAATCTTGTAAGTTTAAAAATTCTAATGCACGAACTACTTTCTATTATAGTATATGCATTGTACATAGAAATTCTTTCTAATGTACATCTAATCTTATCCGACAATCTTTTGTCATTAATATAACTTATTGCGGTTAAATGAGGATAAATGGGGGAAGTTTCAAAATTCTGAACTTTATATATTCTGACGATATGTAGCTATCTGAATTTAAGCTCTAATAACATTGTCGTAGTTCTGCGCATGCGCATGAGTATAGCAGTCATCATTCAAATCGTCTCTTGGATTTCTTGCTTTTTCAGTTGGAATTCACTTCAGAGCAATCTTGAAAACATCACCAGAGTTGAGGATAACAACAGCAGTAAATATTGGAGCAAAAAACAGTAAGCATTGTAACAATTTACAGTGTAAAGTGAATGCTGGGTAACCTCTTCACATCAGCTGATTGCCAGTAGCTCGGCTAGGCCGGGATTCCTTTTTTTTTCTTTAGTTATTGTTTTATTTCCCACATCTAGTCATTATATCATTATCTTCTTCACATGAAATGCGATATTTTCACCAAGTGATGTCCTCCAAAGCATCAACTAAAAGATCTAGATCTAGTGGTTCAATCACGTCTCCCATAAAACAAAACCCCCGCAGTGATACTAATAAAAAATTAAATCAGCAAGCAACCCCCTCAGGTACTAATACCGAATCTGAACCACAACCTGGCACATCGTCACAAGGGATGACTGACGAATCTCCGTTTTTTTACCCCAAATCCTACATAATGAAAAAGAAAACATGGAATCTGCTCCTACACCCAGTGAACCACGACCTCCACCGATATTTGTCAAAAATATTAAAAATTTTCAGTTTTTGTGTGCTCAATTGAATAAAATTACCGACTCCACCTGCTACTACTGTATGAGTAGAATCAATGACACCAAAATATCACCGACCACCGCCGAGACGTATAGAAAAATAGTGAAATATCTAACTGATACTAAAGCGGATTTCCATACTTATCAGCTACGCCAAGAGAGATCTCTCAGAGTTGTAATCAGAAATCTACATTCTTCTACACCAGTTGAAGCTATCAAAGAAGAACTTATGGAGATGGGTTACAAAGTGCGCCAAGTCACTAATGTCATAAAAGATAGAGCTCAACTTCCTCTATTCTTCGTTGACTTAGAACCATTGCCAGGGGTAGAAAAAATTTATGATCTAAAAAGATTGTACTATACAAGTGTAAAAGTCGAAAAACCATACACCAAGAGAGAAATTGTTCAGTGTCACAATTGTCAGGCGTATGGCCATACCAAAAGTTACTGTTATCACATACCACGCTGCGTGAAATGCGGTGAACAGCACAAGTCTGTGGAATGTACAAAACCAAAGTCAACACCCGCTGTATGTGCTCATTGCCTCAAGGACCACCCGGCCAACTACAAAGGATGCCAAATCTACAAGGAACTAAGGACCAGATATCAAAAACCCCTAGTACTGGATGAAACAGCAAGAAAGGCAAGAACTAGAAGAGAACCCTCAAAATTAATCGATGCCAATGTATCATTTGCCCACTTACTTGGAGGTGGGAACCAATGTAGTGAATCCGAGGCCCTGCCGGAACTACAAAATGTACCTCAATATCCTCAATCCATTCCACAAATACCTCTTCCCCAAAACGTAATCAGTCCTAAAAATCCTCATCCACAACAAATCTCACATATCCCCCCTCCTTCAAACGCCACAGACCTTACGAGTTTGATGACGTCCTTCATTTTCGAAATCAAATCCCTTGTCATGCCTCTAATCACAATCCTTACGAATCTTGTATCAAATCTCATTCCTAACTTAAAAAATCCATAAATGACCTCACCTAACTCCTTATCTATTCTCCTATGGAATGCGAATGGTGTTAGAACTCACACTGACGAACTTACAGCCTTACTGCAAGACAAAAACATTGATGTTGCACTCATAACTGAAACTAGACTAACCAATAAACAGTACTTCAAAATACCTGAATACACGACATACCGGACAGACCATCCAGACGGCAAAGCCCATGCCGGTACTGCAGTCATTGTTCACCGATCCCTCTCCCATCACTTACACCCACTTCCCGCCCACGACTTCCTATAAGCAACTTCCATTGTTATCAAAACCTTTTCCTTTCCGCTTATCATCGCATCAGCATACTGCCCTCCTAAACATCCAATTTCCTCTGCCTAATTTGGATCCTTCCTCAACTCCTTGGGTAATCACTTCATTTTGGGTGCAGACTTAAACGCTAAGAATCAACAGTGGGGTTCTAGAACCACCAATTCTCGTGGACGGACGTTGCAGTCTGCACTCAACTCCCGACGCTTTCATCTCCTACCTCCCGATTCTCCTACCTACTGGCCAACAGATCCTAACCGTAATCCTGACATCCTCGACTTCTTCATCCACAGCGGACTAGGCTCTCTGAATTTTTCCATAGCTCGCCTTGATGAACTATCCTCTGATCATAGTCCATTGATCCTAAATGTATCCATAACACCTATTTCTAAATCTATCCCACCGTCATTCATTAGAGGCCCTGTCAACTGGAACCTCTTCCGCGAAATCCTCACTAATGATATTGACCTCAGAGTGATTCTCAAAACCCCAAATGACCTTGACGACGCCGTATATTCCTTTACAACCTCGATTCAACAAGCCGCCTGGACTGCCTCCGTTCCCAAGCACTCCCAAATAAATCCTTACAAAAACCATTTACCACAACACCTCCTAGACCTAATCCACACCAAACGCCGAGCCAGAACATTATGGCAACGCACCCGTCACCCAGCAGATCGCCACTCCTATAACTTTTATTGTAGACAATTAAAGCGGGAGTTGGCGATCTTCCGTTCCCAATCCTACAATTCCTACCTCTCCTCTCTCTCGACTCGTGACAATTCCTTGTGGAATGTCACGAAGAGAATTCTAAAATCCCCCCTGATATCCCATCCTCTCCGGCGTAGTGATAATTCCTGGGCTGCTTCTGACAAAGATAGGGCCCAGGAATTTGCACTACACCTTTCCAAGGTATTCACTCCTCATTCTGATCTCAATCCAACCCATACCGCAATAGTTGAAGAGTTCCTTACGTCACCGATACCAATTTCCTTACCACCTAAAGCAATCAATCCCTCTGAGGTCAAATATCTTCTTAAAAAGCTTCCTCTCCGTAAATCCCCTGGATACGATCTCCTTACTCCTCAAATCCTAAGACAACTTCCACCTAAAGCCATTACATTCCTTACATATATCTATAACTGTATCCTACGCACTACCTATTTCCCTCTGTTGTGGAAACACTCGACTATCATCCTTTTCCTAAAACCAGGCAAACCATCCAACTGTACGTCATCCTACAGACATATTAGCCTTCTTCCGATCCTCTCCAAAATCTTCGAAAAACTCCTATTAAAACGAGTCCTAGCCAAATTTCACAATTTTCCTTCACACCAGTTTGGATTTCGTCCTCAACATTCCACGGTTCAGCAAGGACTCCGAGTTGTGGACCACATTTCCTCCGCCCTTGAGTGCAAGGAGTATTGTTCGGGTGCCTTTCTGGACATAGCTCAAGCTTTTGACCGGGTGTGGCACCCGGGACTGCTCTTTAAGCTCAAAACCCATTTACCTCAATCCTTATACCTAATCCTCCGATCCTATTTATCGAACCGCTCCTTCCGAGTTCGCTGTGGTTCCGAATTTTCCGAAAAATATACTGTTGAGGCCGGTGTTCCTCAAGGCAGCGTCTTAGGACCCATCCTCTACATCCTCTTCACCGCCGATATCCCTACCGATCCCAATACCTTTCTGGCACCATTTGCTGATGACACAGCCATTTTATCATCCAATTCCGATCCTGAAGCAGCATCGCTAAATCTCCAAAAGCACCTTTCCCTAGTCGAAGACTGGTGCAATGCTTGGCGCATTAAGGTGAACGAAAGCAAATGCACTCACGTCACATTCACCCTTCGACGCAAATCCTGTCCAACGGTTAATTTCAATTCCATACCGTTTCCTTCCTCAGACACAGTCCGGTATCTCGGCTTTTTACTAGACAAAAGACTGACGTGGAACCCACATACAAGACTAAAAAGAAAAGAACTCAACCGCAGATTCGGCCAGTTATACAGACTACTAAACAGAAAATCTCATCTTACAGTTGACAAAAAATTACTAATATACAAGACAGTACTGAAACCTATATGGACCTACGGACTTGAACTGTGGGGAACAGCTAAACATTCTAACATCAAACGCATCCAATCCTTCCAATCCAAAGTCCTCCGAACAATAGTTAATGCTCCTTATTACGTTACCAACTGTACCCTACACCATGACCTTAATATTCCGTTTGTTTTAGACCTGGTACCATCCAAATTTTCTAAATTTCATCAGAACCTTAGTCATCATCCTACCCCTCTAGCAAAATCCCTATCCAGCACCACCCATCCCTACAATCCTCCTCGAAGATTGAAACGGCAGTGGTCTCGAGACCTATTGTAAACATTTAAACTGGAGTTCTGACAATGGTCAGATCCTCCACTCATGCACGGTATGTTTGTGGCTACAGCGCCCTAACTCAGCCTCCACTGGCTCAGACCAGTGATGCGGCTGAGATAGAGGCGCTGGGATCTCTTGGATTCCGCTTTTTCCTCCACAAGTGGAGGGAAAAGCGCTTGCTGGGGTCCCTTTAGCAATTGTATATATTGTATATAGTTATGATTGTGTGTAAGATGTTTATTTATTTGCCAACTTTTTATTTATCTCAATAATAGTATTTTGCTTCGATTTGTTTTGTTTTTTATTTATTATTATTATTTTATTGTATATATATGAATTTATTTATGTTCTATTTTATGTAATTTGACCATTATTATTATTTTCTATATATATAGTATGAATGTGGTCTCTTATCAATATTATTATTGTTCATTTTGTAACAAATTGTAATATAGCTCAATAAAAAAAAAAAAAAAAAAAAAAAAAAAAAAAAAAAAAAAAAAAAAAAAAAAAAAAAAAAAAAAAAAAAAAAAAAACCAGTTAAAGCGATATAAACTGAAATACTCTCCGTATTCGGCTACTTCAACACTTATGGACAGATCGTAAAACCTTCCTCTCAAGTACAAATGGCTTATCTACATGACTATTGTAAGACCTATCTGGACTTACGGAATTGAGCTATGGGACTCTACCAAACCATCAATTCCCTATCGTATCAAATCCCTGCAATCCAAAACCCTTCGTAAAATCCTCAATGCTCCTTACTTTGTCAGAAAATAACTCATTAACAAAGACCTTAATGTTACTAATACTGCTTTGGCCCGAACCAGGTATAAATCCTTCCATGATAAACTCTCTTCACACTCTAAACCACTAATAATCTATTGGGTTGATGCAAAATTAATGCAGGTTTCCTCTATTGCAATATCTTAATTCCAATTGTGTAAACAAAGCTAATCCTAACATTGATCATTATTATACCAAAACAAACCTTATCTAATACCCTCTCTTTCACCATGAATTTGTTTAGTAAAATCGTTTTGTTCAGTGTGTTCAAAGGTCTTGAGTCGAAAATGTCAAAGTGCGATTTTCGTCAAATTTATTTTTACGAATTTAAATAAGGGCGCAGCGCTGCGCAAACGGCTCGTAATATTAATGAAGTGTGGGGTCAGGGGCTATTAATGAGTGCACGGTGCAGCGTTGGTTCCAGAAGTTTCGCAGAGGAGATTTCGACCTCGAAGACAAGGAAGGTCGGGGCCGTCATCTTGCTCTGGACAACGACCAGCTGAGGTCAAAAGTGGAAGAAGACCCAACCAAAACCACAGGAGAAATGGCGGCGGAACTCGGAACTCAAAAATTGCAACGTCTTTGCCCAGCATTGATGAATCGGAAGGGGCCGATCCTGCTCCACGATAACGCCAGACCACACGTTGCAAAACCAACGCTTCGACGACTGCACGAGTTGGGCTACGAAGTTCTCCAACATCCGCCTTATTCACCTGACCTCTCTCCTACAGACTTCCACTTTTTCAGGCATCTGGACAACTTTTTGAGGGAGAAAAATTTTCAAAACCAGGACGACATTGAAAATTCTTTTCGTGATTTCATTGAGTCCAGGGATTCGGATTTTTTTTCTGGTGGAATAAGAAAGCTTGTTGAACGTTGGCAAAAGTGCATTGATTCAGATGGAAATTATTTTGATTAAATATATATGGTTAAAGTAAAGATATGGCGTATTTACAATACCTACTAAAAACCTGCATTAATTTTGCATCAACCCAATAAACCACTAGTTTCTATCCTAGCATATTCCCTGATAATCTTCCGAGACGTCTGAAAATAAGACGGTTGTAAGACCTAGTATCACTCCATGAATTTCATGTCATTGTATTACAATTCAATCACATTTACTTGATTTATTTATTAATACAGTTGTAAATATCCATGAATATGTTAATAAACAAAATCTGGTGCGCGCAACACACTTTCATTTACCTCTGTTGTTATAATCAATTTAAGAATTTTTAGTTACATTTACAGATAAAAATAAATTCTTAAATAATAAATTAACTTGAAGTTTAATGATCCATTATATTTTTATCTACAATAATCAATTGAGGCGTTGATTTCCAAAAGGTACTAAAGGACATTTTTTACGAAACTGATTTTTTTACATATTTGTATTCTCATCACTTTTTGTAATCTAAATCTTCTATTTTATTTTATCTAATGAGCTCTCAAGTCCTTAAAAAAAGCGATTTAAATATTCGGCCATTTTCTAAAAGTACTAATTACGCATTTACTTTCGTTCCAATTCATACTAAAAAATTTCATTTCAAAACTTTAATATGAGGTTATTAATATAGTAAAAATACAATTCTAGATTTTAATGCGAAAAGACCGAAATTAGGTAGTTTAATAAGTACTGAGAGATTTTCGCGCTTCCTGTAAAATTTCCTAGAATGGATATAGTACCTTTTGGAAATCAACGTCTCAATTATGTTTATCGGCTTTTGATCAATCTCCATTTACTTTTACATTTCCGTGTATTGTTTAATATTTTTCTAAAATCTTTAGCTTTCTAACGGAATATTATACATCTATGTGGGTATTCTTGTGTTCAAAATGACAAAAATTGCATAAAAAAATATGTTTACACTTTTCTCTATTAGTTGTTAATCTAATTCGCTCAACTTGCAAATTTAGCCGTTATGTATCAATACTAATTATATGATGTACCTCGTTTTTTGAAATCTTCAAAAATATAAGGTTCTTTAGATGAAGATAATTTAAAATATCAGCATTTAAGCTATAGCAGACTATTTCAATCAGAATGAAACCTGCATCATATCAATGGAAACGTTAACGAGCTTCATCAAAATGTTTTATGAGAAAATCATAAAAAGGTGCAAAATGTATGGTACAAAGTGGCTATTCTGGTTTCCTGATTTTAATGAAAACGTTACTGTAACATCTCAAGCCTATAGTTGTCACAAATATGGAATTTCAGTTTCGTCCGGCTTCTAGTTCTTGCGCAAGACTTACCACACACAGACCTTTTTGCGGAACTTGGTCATTTGAATTAAGGGGACTGGAATTTGAGTGAAAACTGGAATTCGAAAATGTTCACGATCTTAATGCATTCGCTCACTATATGTTTCATGTAGGTAATTGAAAGTAGAAATTGAAGTTTAATACATGCGATTCCATCAGATTAATTATATTATAAACCATGCTGTTTTTAATTACATCTAGATCTAATATTTTGGATCTCTATGAGGGGAGAGAGATTAAAAATTTTATGTTGTAATCAAAATGAATAAAATATGAAGAAAACTTAGGTAATTTAAATATTTTTAAAGAAAAAAAAACCTTAGTAGTCTTTCCACGGTTTCATAACTTGACTCATTCCAGCATAGCTCATCACTGTCCTACTAACTGAATAAAACACTTAGGACTTTTTGGATAGAGCTATGTCTTTGTTTTTCATAAACTGACACCAAAAACTACTTTGGCTTTCTCCAGTTTATCTTCAATGTGCGTGGACATTAAGAGTGTAGGTTTCAGGGTTTTACTTAAGTGTTTGTATTTGTTTGTTTGTTTAACGTTATGCAAGCCACCCTACTACAGGTGATCTCTAGTATTTGTATTTGAATTACTTAAATTTTTCTTGCACAACTACCATTTTGCTGGAGACATTTAGTGCAGTGAGTCAGGCATCGACCTTTTACTTTTTAGTTTAACAATTACATGGTATTATTATTTTGTAGTAATAATATTTAGAATATTTATATTTATAATATTTATATTTATAATATTATTTTGTAGTAATATTCTGCCTTGACTAAAGGGAAACCTTAAGTGTGTTGGAATTTTCAAAGGTTTGGTAATGTAAAACATTTTAGATATATCTAATAATTGTTCATGAAACGTATCAACCAAACATGAATTAATAAACTGAAGGTAAATTTTCGAGGCATTAATTTATACGGAGATAATTAAATAAGGAAAATGTTGACCAAACCGCTTATATCAATGCAAGTATTGATTTCGCCATACATTCAGGTTGTATTAATTTCAATATTTAATTAATTCACCGTGATTTTTATCTTGTTTTCCGACAGTATTTTATTACAATCAATACATTTATTGTAAAACCTAACATCCAATACTTATATTTTTATAAATGAATACGGAAGCAATTTTAAAAATCTGGTGCGGGCAACACACGACTTTCACTTACCTCGATTTTTAAAATCAATGAAAGAATTTTCAAATACAGTTAGAGATAAAAATACGTGAAACTATTAAGGAATTAATCAAATTGAATTTATATAGAAACATGTGTTTTATTAAAAAATCTATTATATTATTATCTAAAATAATCAGTGTTTTATCTTATTCTCATCACTCTCTATTAACTTTTAAAAGTTTGTGTATGAGATGGTATTTTTTCTAAAATCTTTAGCTTTCCAACGGTATATCATACATGTATATTACTGCTCATATGTTCAAAAACGAAAAATTGCCTTAAATCTGTTTTCTCCTTTAGTTGGGTATCGAATTTATTCAATTTATATATTTACCTGTTTTTCATCAGCGTTAACAAGATAATCTAGTTATTATTATTGAATCTACAAAATTAAAGGTACTTTAGGAGAAGAAAATTTAAAATATCGGCATTTAAGCCCTGTCAGACCATTTTTATCCAAATAAAACCTATAGATCATTAAATTTCACATCGATAATAATAATATAATAATAAAATATATAACACACAGTATTTCATATATTGCCAAGTGAAAGTAAAATAAAAAGTTTTCTAAAATCAGGAATTTTAATTTTAATTATTTAAATGAATATTAAAAGGAAATAAGTAAATAGTAAAGAAGTCTATTGTGATTTTAGTTTATTTTTTATTTATTATTATTATTACGCAACCGCATTAGGAAATGTGAAGTATTATTTTTTTTAGTGATCAGTGTCGTGAATTATTATGAAATGTTAATTAGTGGATTAGATCTCTCGGCCATCTTCTTTTGTATTCTTTGCGGTTGGCCTGGTGACAGTGAGGAAGAATGTGAAGAAAAGAGTTGATTTTGGCGGTTATGTGTCACTACATGCACGAATTTACTTTAGAATGTTTGTGACATTGTGTATCATTTGGTTCGAAACAATAAAACAATTATTCGAAAAATTTTGTTTGTGTGTTTTAAATAATCCAAAAGTTCTGCTCCGTATGTCGAGATTGGTCTCAGTAAAGTAGTGTGTATCAGTTGTAAATTTAGTGATAAATTGTAATCCAAAAAATGTGAAAGTTGTTTGTTACGTCTTGTTTATTCTTGTCACTCTAATTTCCTATGTAAAGCTATTATATTCCTCACATATATCTACAGGCAAACCTTCCAACACCATTTCATCCTACAGGCATATTAGTCTACTCCCCATCCTCTCAAAAATAATAGAAAATCTCCTTCATAAACGTATCCTACCCATATTAGAATCTCAAAATCTTCCTTCCCATCAGTTTAGATTCCATCCTTAGTATTCCACATCTAAAAAAGGACTCCAAGTTGTAGACCATGTTCCTCAGCTCTTGAATGCAAAGATTTCTGTGCGTTTCTGGACATCCTGTCCACCAGTTTATCTCAACTCAATACCGATTCCTCCTTCAGATACAGTCCGGTATCTTGGCTTATTATTAGACAAAAGATTGATATGGAACCCATATACAAGACTTAAAAGACAAGAACTCAACCGACGATTCGGTTAGTTATACCGACTTTTCAATAGAAAATCTGAGCTTACAGTTGACAACAAATTATTAATCTACAAGAAAATACTGAAGCCTATCTGGGCCTACAGACATAAACTGTGTTAGACAGCTAAACGTTCTAACATCAAACGCATTCAATCCTTTCAATGCAAAGTCCTACGAATAATAGTATATGCTTCTTATTATGTCACCAACCATACCTTATACTACGACCTAAATATTCCATTTATTTTAGATCTTATTTCATCAATATTCTCCAAATTCCATTAGATCCTTATCTATCACCCCAATCCTCTTGGTCAATCCTTTTCCAGCTCCACACATCCTTACCATCCCCCAAGAAGGTTGAAACGACAGTGGCCCCGCGACCACTTGTAAATATGTATATGTTGGAGTTCTAGCACTGCTTAGATTCTTCACTAGATTTGTTGTATGTATGACGTTTATATGGGTATGAGTGATTTCCACACTTTTTTTTTTAATTGATTTATTTATTTTTTTTATTTTTCATCATCCACCAACTGGCTTAGGCCCAATTACAGGTGGTAAATCATACAAAAACAAATTACATAACACTACATTAATTAAAATAATAATGATAATTGTAATTAAAACTAATGGGTAATGTATCACATACCAGCTTAATTTATATAATGAAACAAAAAAAATATATATAACTTACAAATATCACAATCTAACTATAAAAGAAATAAAACGTTAAACAATTCATCATAATTATACTCATATAAAATTAATTATATTAAGATAATAAAAAACAAAAGATAGAAAACAAAGAGAGAAGAAAATAGAGAAGTACAAAAAAAAAAAAAAAAAAAAAAAAAAAAAAAAAAAAAAAAAAAAAAAAAAAAAAAAAAAAAAAAAAACGAGAATAAAACTATAAATAAATAAATTATTGATTCATTATTGCATGTATATTTTATTGCTATGTAAATATTGTATGAATGTTATCTTTCACCACTATTATTTATGTCGGAAATAGGACATATTCTAATATTACTCAATACAGAATTTGAAAATTCCCTATGTATATTTCAGGTTAGTCCTCTCTGTCCAAACATAGTCCGAGTTATCGTATGTAGGTTTTTGGAGGTACTGCATTGTTGTAAGTTTTCTTGGATATTTATTGCATTCAATATTTTTTTTTTTTTTAAAATCCTTCGGTAATACAAGTTGTTGGTATTTTACTGGACTTACAAACTAAAATTTTGTTCTTGTATACGGAAACTTTTAGTAAAATTACAGGATTGTCGCTAGACCGCAGAAATGACGGGGGTATTCGAGGAGAGGAGAGGTAGTGGAGAGTGACCCCATTAGCAGGTGACTTAATAATTCATGAGTGAGCCCGGCCTCTGATTGGTCCCCCTCACCCCCCACCCCTCGGTGACGTGTGAATTAATAAAGGCTACACTGACAGTACTCATACCCATTATGGCGGGCCGTCGTCACCCTGTATATCTGTCAGAATAAACTTCTAACATGAGTAGTCAGTACTGCAGAATATTCTATTAGAACCCATATATATATATGTGTGATTTAAATTATTAAGGACATTTCGGAATTCGTTACGGAGCAGATAATTGGTTGTATAAATTATAATCATGAATATTTGAAGCTTGGAGCTAAGAAGAAAAGAAAAAAAAAATGAAAATTTCTTCATTTTGTACAAACAATGAAACTTTAATTTAAGTGAAAGCCTACTAAATCTGATCTCACTATTCATACAGCACATTTCTTATTGTCCGATTGCTTCTGACAGGCGCAAATGGAGAAATTAAAAAATAGCATTTTTTTTTTTTTTAAATCATACCGGAAAAAAACAGTACAATGCGCTTTATCTATCAATATTTAAATAAAACAAAACAACTATATTATAGGTGTGAATATGAAAACGAAAGATTAAAAAACATTTATTAAAAATAAAACAGTGAATTTTAAAAATAAAACATTATTGTTAACAATATTGTTAGTGATCTTCAATATAGAAATGAACAAAAGGCTTACTTTTATTAAGTACTAGTACAAAAATATCAATGTTTTTTTATTTTCAAATTTTTAATCTAGTTTTTAAAACTAAATTCGTACAAAAACTGGAGAAAAATATAATCCATAAAATAGTCAACAGAAAATATACCTTATAACAGTGATCTATTATCATACATCATGGCCGCAACACTCTTTAGAGTTTCTGAATAAGGAAATTTATTTTAATAGCATACAACAAACATTTCTAAAAGTCTTCGAGACTGAGTAACTAAATCAGAACTAAAAGAAAAATATTTTTTCATTAAAATAAAATATTTTATAAATTACGAGAATAATATTATTTCAGAATCGTAATATTAAAATGTTTGAAAAGCATCAGTTTATGCTTATTTAATAATACATTTGAATTCATTAAAGTCCCATTCATATAATTTATTTTACAAAAACATCTAGTTGTATATATATTTTTTATATTATTTTTAATTTAGGCATTTTGATTATAGTCCAAAAGGTCAAGGGCCGAAAAATGGGTATTGTAAAAATATAATTTTCAATGTGATTTTCACATTTTAGCCAACTTGTACAACAATATTTTTTGTCTGCCTCCTCTAACTGGTCGGAATAAAAAATGGCGGCCATCCAAAACTGTTAAAATCCTGGAATTGACCACATTTTAATCTTTAAGGAGTACCAGACATCTGCTGTTTTTGACCGGCTGCTTTTCTAATGCAGCGGTACCTTTAAATCATTAATAATTAATATATTTATATACTATAGGTAGTTTTTGAAAACATTGTAGTTCTTTTTTATAGGTATCGTGTTTACCGATCCCAGTAGGTGGAATGCAGGGGAATATTAAATTAACCAGGTTTCAATAAATGACGTTATTATTTAAGTTAACTGAAATATACAATATCTTTACACGAGGCCAGAGAATACTGAGGGATTTCTTATAGTTGACTCTGCCAAATAATATTACAATAAAAGATACCTTACAAACACTTGGTTGGCTGGCGAAGGTGGAATTCGTCACTCCTTATTTTGACTCCCGACGCACTTTTCTCGATAGACTTGAACTGACCTCTGTGATTCTCCATTCTTGCCCTCATCACCTCTATCCCTTCTTATTTTCAAATGTACTATATTCTGGAATCCCCTCTCGTTGAACATGACAAAGCAAGCGGGGCTGAAATGGGAAGTGCCTGACGTATTTGGTCTAGCCTTAGTCCTCACCCTTGCAGGCTAGTAGTTAGGATCTGGGAACTTCTAGGGGCGTCCATGGGAAATTCAATGGGGGGTGGGTAAACGCCTTTTGAATTTTGCCGACAAAGGCTTATTCACATCTACTTAGAGAAAGATTCACTTTATTAAACAAACAAGCGATGCTGCCCATCTTGATTGGGTTGCTATTCACATAGCCTACTTTTTTTTCCTTATTGGACAATTTTTAGTAATAATATAATATCAATCTTAACATACAATGAACAAAAAAAAAATAGATTCAACTTTTTTTTTTCTTTTAAAAATTATTTAACTCCTTTTATTCTTTTTTTTTCTTTATGGCTTTCTATTTCTCGTTTATTTCTCATAACAATTTAAATATGTATATGTGAGTTCTATGTCATGAAGTTAGAATCAGTCATGATTACTCCGAGAGATTTGAGGTGCGATCCGGTTTGAAACAGGGTGACTCCCTTTCATCTGTTTTGTTTAATATAGCTTTAGAATATGTCATAGAAAAGGTGATGTGTACTGAGAAAGTCTTAAATATGGGTGACAAGATTCCGGTTTGGGGGTATGCCGATGATTTGGTACTGATAGGTGAAGACACGGTAGCCATACAACTAAATACAAGTATGTTAATAAAAACCGGTAAACAAATAGGTCTCGAATTAAATACCGATAAGACGAAATATATTATTAGTAGCAGAAACGGTGGCGATCTTGGTGATATTGATATATCAAGGCATACTTTTGAACACGTAGAGAAATTCAAGTATTTAGGTTCAATGATAACAAAAAAAAAATGAAATCCAAGAAGAAATTAAGTCATGGTTAAAGGTGGGAAATGCGTGTTATTATTCAGTTGCTAAATTACTTAGCTCGTGGCTTCTGTCTAAAAACTTGTTGATAGCAAGTTTTATAATTGAGTTGATAGCATCGCGGAGACTCAAATGGGCACGTATAGTTGTTGGGCTCGGTGAGGAACGGATTCCGAGAAGGTTGGTATTCGCTGGACCGACTAGTAGGCGTCCGAATGGTAGGCCGAAGCGTCGATGGGAGGATTGCATTAAGGCTGATCTAGGGGGTTTGTGCTTGACCGGCGAACATTGGCTAGAATATATAATCTCTAGCATATATAATAAAAATAACAAAGTAAGATATATTAATATTACTTCTTCATCGTCGTTGTTGCCTATATGGCTATGTCAGGAAGCGAGAGTATGAATTTAGCGGTCCTCCTTAGATCTCCCAGACTTCCGAAGAGCTTTATCCTAACGTCTGTTGGTTGGGGCCATATCTGCCTCCTTACGTCCCTCCACCAATTGCAGAATGTGCTCTGTGGTTTCTTCATTTTGACCACATCCGCAGAAGGGGCTGGATCATATCTTAATTTTTTTTTTTAAGTTGAGACTTCAGGCGGTTATGTCCAGTTCTGAGGCGAAATGTTATAACCTGTTCACTTCTTCCTAGTTTATATTATTCGTCATGGGGCGGTGATTCGGGTGATTTGCTTTCCACACATGGCTTATGGCCCTTTTATTAATAGTTTTGCCCTCCTCGAACCTAGGTATGCTGCTATTCTATATACATTCCCCGCAAGTCCAATGTGCCTACTGTGAAACCACCTCTTGGTATTGCTCTGTTAGGTCTTCCAGCTCCTCAGCTAATGTGCCTATGCGGCTGTTATGCTAGCCACTACACCAGAGGTGACCTCTAGATTTTGGCTAGAAAATGTAGAATTTTATTACAAACTGACTTCTAAATATTTGTTTAATTAACTGATACCTACATAGTTAATATTATTGGGGAGAACGTGATAGCGTTTTCCTGTTATTATGTACGCGAAACCCTTATGACATTCTAGGACAATTCACAAAGCTCTGTTTAATATTAAGGCCACAATCTTCTGAGCATACGTTTACAATTAACTTATCAGATTGTGTACATGTAAAGGATATTATTTAATTTTGTATCAAACAGATTCGAGTATGTGTACTCACATGTAATAGATTTGTTATTAATAATATAGCAAATTAAATTAATGTTATTAATAATAATAGCACCAGGATTGGTTTGTTTGATATAAAAGAGACAGTAACTTTATAATTTTTTTTTTTTTTTTTTTTATTTTTCTCTACCCTACAGAGTCATTGGCAACTGTGGTTTTCTATGTTTGGTTGTAATACTTAATTTCTTTTAAATAACTCAGTAACTTTTTCACCTTGTCCTCACATCGTTCAATATATCTTTTAGGGTGCCTATCAGTTTAATTTTACGTCTTGATGTTTCGAAAACTGGACACACTAATAATAAATGCTTGAATATTTTTTGGAACATTATCGCAATATTCGCAGGTGGGTGCATGCCGATTTCTCAAAAGGTACCCGTGGGTAAACTGACAATGATCCTATACGAGCCGGCATAAAATGATTTCCTCTTTTCTTGAAATACCTCGTGCTCGTGGTCCATTTTTTTGGTGTTCTTTTTACATCCAACATTTATATTGTCCTGTTTCCACGTTGTTTCCCTGGTTTTGAAGAGATTTTTCCTCTATTGTCTGATCCAGCCTTCTACTGTGAGTTCTTCCAGTACCGTGCTTTCAGATCTGTTACCTTGTCTGGCCAAGCTGGCGGCTAGCTGTCTTCTTGCCTCTTCATGATTGCCGAATCATTTAATATATTCAGTATCCATACAAATTTGTTTATGACTAGCTGACCCGACAAACGAAGTACTCTCTGAACTATGGTGATCAAGCCGTTCACGCCTGGTTCTATGACCGAGGAAAAGGAGGATTCATTTTTATATTTGTAGATAAAGAAATTAGCTTGGAAAATTAAACAAAAACCTATTCACCCAAGTAAACTATGTTTTTTTTTAATTTATAAAATCCTTCTCCTAACTAATATAAAAAAAAAAACTCCGTAAATCGGTTAGCAAATTCGTTCAACTGATATATTTCGCACTTTTTACTATCCCTGAAAAGATGATATAGAGAATCTTTAAAATTGAAGATATTTTGGAAGAATAAAATTTAAATTATTGTCATTTAAATACTATTTCATAGATCCCATTATTTCAATACGAGTAATCAACGCCCATCAATAAGATTAAATTTTAAACTCTATAAAAAAGAGTTTAATTGAATATCGTTCAGACCTGTATTTTTTCCCATAAATAATCATCAAAAAGATGCGTAAGAATTAAATTCATGATATAAAGTGGCTCTTCTGAACTCCTCTGTGTAGTGTTTTTTTATCAATAAAAATTTAGATGGTACGTATAATTTTAAGGAATCTAAAACTTAAAGGTACTTCAGAAATCAAAATTTATTATTTCTCCATTTAAATCATGTTATACTATTTCAATCAGAATGGAACTTACATGATCTTAAACTCAATTATATTTTACATAAATTTATCGATTTAATCAAAATCGTTGGAGCCATTTTCGTGAAAATCGTAAGAAGTGCAAATTCATATATAAAGTGCTCTTCTGAATTCCTTTAACTCCTCTATGTACTGTTTTTACAATAATCAGATATATGTATAATTTAAGATCTACAAACTAAAGGTACTCAGAAAAAAATTAATATTCATTAAATTCGTCAGAATATTCAATCAGAATGAAATACATTATCTTAAACTCCATTATATTTTACATAATATTCGAGTTTAATCAAAATCGTTGGAGCCATTTTCGTGAAAATCGAAGAAGTGATATAATGGTCTCATGATCAGATCATATATAAGTGCTCTTCTGAATTCTAACTCTTGTAGCTGTTGTTCATATAATAATATTTAATTAGATACAACTAAGGATCAAAAAAAAAAAAAAAAATCTCATTATTCCTGTCAGATTTTCATCAGATGAATTACTTATTTAAATTATATTTTATTATATATCAGTTTAAAAAATCTTTAGAGCCTTTTCTGAGAAAATCGAAAAAAAGGTGATAAATTCGTGAATGAAGTGGCTCTTCTGGTTAGCTGATTTTGATAAAATAGATACCGTAACATCTTGGGGGTATAGTTGTCTTAAATATGAAAATTCGATTTTACATAAATAATCGTTTTCGCGCTAGAGTTACCTCATATGTAAGAAAATTTCTTGTTTTACAATACTTTGCCTTACTAATTGTATATATTTCATATATAAGTAAATACAAGTAAAAAATAATAAACCAAAAATTAAAATAGAAAGGAATGGCGTATTACCGATTAGTAGCTATTTTCCGGATGACATAAGTTCCGCAGCAACTCGCCCTAAACTTGGCGATCTCTCCTCCCTTAGGAACTCTGTTATTTCCTCTCGCCCTTCGGTCAGTTTGAAAGACTGCCCTAAAGTTGTAGGGACAAGGGCCGGGCCCGGCTGATCGGAGAGGCTTTTTAACTGCCGGAACGGTAATAGCGGCTCATTCGTTGCGGACTTTATTGGCGCCGGTATCGACCCGTTGGCCAAACCCGTCGGCCCCACCAAAACCCGTCCCGGAGTCAGCCCTTAACGAGCACGGTTTCCCATTTTCTTTCCCCAAGGCTACTTCCCGCTCCCGGCTTTTATTCCCTTCAATGTTTTCTTTCCCTTTCCGGTTTAGCGCTTCTTCAGGGCATTAACCTGCTTCCCTTCTAAAAACAGGAGGCTCAATGGGTTTAGTGAGGCAGTGAATTCCGTATCGTGCCAAAATAGGTCCAGAAGCTATATGAGAATTCATCCGCGTTGAGCTGTATTCACTCTATAGTGACATACTAGGGCGTTAGCTAAATATATTTCTTTCATTTTTTACATTTTATTGATATTTACAACTGTATATATAATATATACAACAAGTAAATGGGATAATTTACACTTATGACGTGATAATATCTTGTGAAGAAACTACCCAGTAGTAGCACTTCAATGTCAATTTAATTAATGTAGATCTCGAGGCCATCGTCATTTCAACCGCCTCGGAAGAAATATATTTCTAACTATCAAAATAACAAATTTTTTTTTTTTTTTTTTAACTAAGGTTCCCAGTTACTTTTTATAGAGAGAGATACACTTTATTCATAAATAAACAAACAAAATGATGCTGCCCAACTTAATTGGGTTGCTATAACACAGCATACCGATTTTTTTCCATACAGGAATATTCTTAACATTTTATTTAACTATAAATACAATATTTTTTTCATTTTTTTACTCTTTTAAATTTTTTTTTCCTACTTATTTTTTTTTTTTTTATTTATTTATTTTTTTCTCTTTTCCTTCTCTACTGTTTCACATTTTCTTACAAATACTTAGATATATCTATACATATACACCAAAGATTAAATTAAAAAAAAAAAAAAAAACAACAACACATTATACATACATTAAACAACTACATACTAAAAAATCACACTATCATCAATACAAACAATACCAAAACACTCAGCACCCAAAATCAATATCTTTATATTAAAATAATCTGTTAAATTAAAAGTAATCATCATCATTTTCTTTTACTTTCACTTACCTATATAAGAAATATTCAGTAAGGAGAAGTATTGCGATCGTCCAAATTTTCGAAATTCCAGTTTTCACCGGAAATACACCTTTCAGGTCCCGCAAAAAGGCCTCTGTGTGTGGAATCCTAGCCCAAAATCTAAAAGACGTACGAAACTGATATCATATATTTAGGAAAACTATACACCTGAGATGTTACAGCAACTTTTTCATCAAAATCAGCTGTCTAGAAGAGCCACTTTATACCATGAATTTTAAACCGTTTTACGATTTTCTCAAAAAAAAAAAAAAAAATACTGACGATTTTTATTAAACTCTTTATAAGGATGTAAAATATATGGACTTTCATATGTAAGGTTTTTTTTATATTATATATAATATTTTCTAAATATTTTTATCTTTCCAACGGTATATCATACAAGTATATTACTGTTCTTATGTTCAAAAACAAAACAAATTGCATTATAAATATGTTTTAAGTTTCCTCCTTTAGTTGCTCATCAATTTCTCAACTTGACATCTAACAGTTAATTATCAAAGCTAACAAGATAATAATGTTGGTATTTTCTTAGAATCACAAATTAAGTTACTTAAATAAAATATTTTTTTAATAATAATCATATAATAAATATTATTTATTTTACTAGTCCTTTAGAATAACATAACGGGAAAATCAAATAAAACTTTAAGTTCGTTACGAGTATACAAAAAGAAAACAAAGAAACAAATGGAAATTACAAAAAATTAAAAAGCAGTCTTAAAATAATTTGAAAATTAACTAGATAATAAACATAATAAGAAATATGTATTTATATACAATTTTCATTAAAAAAGCATTTCGAGTGTTTTTTGTTTTTTAACAATATAATTATAGTATATAAGTGCAAAACACCAAAATATAAAGAACACTTAAAATATAATGCGGTATATAACGCTTCTATCTGTTTTGTTATTAATTTTAATTGAAATTATAAAACTAATTAGGATTCCTCGGAAATTGGAGGGACAGGAGATGATTGAACAGGCGAGATTTGAAATGTCGTAGAAGAAAAGTATTGGAGTCACGGATATGAAAGGAATAGAGTTCCATAAGGTTGAAGATCGAATTAGGAAAGATCTGTCGAAAGCTGCAGTTGAATGGGACCTCATAAAACATGTCCGAGAGCAGTGCGCGACGAGTGTGGCGAGAGTGGACTGAGATTTGAAAAGAAACATATCTGTTATGTAAGAAGGACGGCGGGATTGGAGAACTTGGAAGAGAAGGAAGCCAAGAGGTACTTACAACGGTAGGAAGGTAGAAGCCACTTCAATCTTACGTAGAATGGGTCAGGGTGTCTCCTGGATATCCCAAAGATGAAGCGGATAAAGCAGTTGAATAATCGTTTTAGTTTTGCTTCGAGATCTCCAGAGACAACCCACATACACGCAAACAGTAGTCAAAGTGGGGGAATATTAAGGAACTAATCAAACATGCCTTACGGGTTTTCAAAGGAAGAGATGACGAAGGTAATAGGTGTTTTAAGGTGGAAAAATGTGCGACGAGAGATTTCAAAGATATGGTTTTCTCCAGGATAAGGTTTGATCGAGGGTGAGTCCTAGGTTTTTAAACGGTTTGGTGAAAACTTATTGGAAGAAAATTACATTTAGGAAAGAAAATTGAGAATGTAGGATTTAAGGCCTGTCTACCATTTCCATCAGAATGAAACCCACAGCATATTTAAAGCCATCAAATTTTACATTAATATCTAGAGTTTAATCAGAATTGTTAGAACCGTTCGTGAGAAAATCATAAAAAGGTGCAAAATGCATTATATTAATAGCTTTTCTGGTAAGCTGATTTTGATGAAAAAGTTGCTGTTACATCTCGGACATATAATCGTCTAAAATATAAATTTTAGTTTCATAGGAATTTTCGTTTACGCGCTGGAGTATACCACACACACACCCAGACCTTTTTGCGGGATTGATCATTTGGACTCAAGGGACTCTAAAACGCGTATTTCCGTTGAAAACTGGAATTTGAAAATTTTTCACGATCGCAATACTTTTCCCATACTATAGATTTCATATATAGGTTAAGTGAAAGTAAAAACATTTATAATCTGTTTCAATCCATTGAGTAGTTGTTTATTTAATTGAAAATGAGGGACTCAGACGTTGGAAAAAATATTGTAAATATAAAAGGTGAATTTAAATAATTACTACTTACCGTTTTACGATAGGTAAATTACATGGATTCACATTAGAAGTGTTCCCTTTGAAATTCAAATGCTTTAAGCCATCGGTTGTCCAATATAAGCCCTGAAGCCACAAGCACTCTCCACATCAACGTAGAAATGACCTTTCCCCGAAATTCCTTTATCAAATTTATTTTACAACAGTCCTTACAACTGACGTTTCGAATTCCCAAGTGTCATCTCTCACCACTCATCCCTTGTTGAGGTTTGAAAGCAAGAGCTGAGTGATCGGTAATATTCAAATGAAATCCTGATAATTGAAGATAGTGTTAATGTTCAAAAACTATATATCTAACCCGTTTGATTTCCACAAAAACGTAAATCATTAAAACAAAGCTGGTTCCCTTTTCACGTGACTTCCCTTACCTCCGTTGTTGAAATCATTTTAAGAATTTTTAAAAACATTTGGAGATAAAAATAAATTAATAAAGAATAGGAAACATGTGTTTTATTATATAATCTCTTATACATTCCTTAACAACAATCAGTTAGTTTTATCGGCATTTCATCATTATCACTTAACATTTACTATTCCGTGTATCAGAAAATATGTTTTTTAAAATCTTAAGCTATCCAACGTTATAATATACATCTATATTACTATTTTTGTGTTCAAAAACACAAAATTATACTAAAAAAAAATATCTTTGCTTTTTTCTTCTTTTGTTGTTTATCAAATTCGCTCAACTTTATTAACGCCGTTATTTATCAATGCTAATAGATGATGTGCCTAATTTTTTTTAAATTTACAAAATAAAAGGTACTTTAGACAAAAAAAAATTAAAATATCGGCTTTTAAGCCCTGTCAGACAATTTCAATCAGGATGAAACGCATTAAATCAAAGCCCATAAAAATTTACATTTATATAGCGAGTTTAATGAAAATCGTTTAAGCTGTTTTTGAGAAAATCGTAAAAAGATACAAAATGCACGGTATAACGTGGCTTTTCTGGCTAACTGATTTTGATGAAAAAAATGCTGTAAGATCTCGATATAATAATATAGTGCAAGGTGTAATTGTATCAAAGGGGAGCCCGTGGCTGAGTGACTAGCGCGCTAGTCTCTCATGCTAAAGTTGTGAGTTCGAATCCCAGTCCCGGTGGGGCTTTATAAGGATGTAATTAAATGGGGAATCACTCACAACCTCTCCCCCCGGGTATGTGAGACCCGTCAGCCAAATGGTGGTCACTCACAAAATTAGGCGTAGGGAGTGATGACCCTATCCTACAAATTGCATCGAGAAAGGCGAGTCTAATCTCCCAGTCCTGAACGGCCTGTCGCGCCACTGAAAAAAATTAGGTTTTAATTTGTACACATCACAGACCTTTTTGCGGGTCTTGTTGAAACTATGTAGTTGTTTCATTTACTGACCACCTCCCAGACTAATTCCTTCCAGTACTTTCACAACTTAATATATAAAATAACACTTTTTATAAATCATTAGGTTGTCAAAGGAATATATTATACATTTATTCTATAATATTGCTGTTAAAGTACATCCCCTAGATATATATTTCATATATAGTTAATTAAAACTCGAAAAAATAAAACAATATAACAAGAATTAAAAAATAATATAACTAACACACAAAAGTATTCTTTTTAAACGTATTCTTTTAGTAAATCTGCTGTCCTGGATTTTTCTCTTGGACGGACCTTATGCTATCTTCTATCTGATATTTCTTCCACACGTTCCTAGAAATTTCTTCGGAGAGAATTCCTTTGGCCCGAGAAAACATTCTCTAGAACATGTACTCGAGATATAGCATACAAGATTATTATAACCACAAGAAAGCACAAAAAGAATAATATAGATAAATGTTATACTCATTTCTCTTAGTTATTTTCCAAAGTAATAGGGAAGAGATTAAAACGACAAAAAAAAAATTAATAAATAAATTTGATATTTCATCGAATTTTTAATTTCACTTACTTCGATTGGGGTGCGTAAAAACTTGAGAAAAAGCGTTTCGAACGTAAGAATGAAGCATATTTTCATTTTTACATTAAATTGCATTACGTATGTATGGCCCCTAATGATACGCTTAGGTTTAGGCCGAATTTCATAAAAAAAAAAAAAAAAAAAAATCTAAGCTTCGAGAAACAATATGTACTTATGGCTAGTATATACAATCTTTAAGTCATCGACTGAACGTCGAATCAAGTTTTGAGTAGTGTATTTGTGGTCTTATGTAATTAAAAATAACAAGGACTATTTTGATCAAACTGATTCCATCATTAAAAAGTCCCGCAGAACTGTCCGTTCCTGGTCAAGTTGTATAAAACTGAAATATATTTTATGAACGTATGCACCTGACATGTTACATTAACTTTTCCAACGAAATTGACAAACTAGAAGAGCCACATTTTACCTTGCAATTTGCACCTTTTCACGATTTTCTCCAAAACTACTTACAATTCTGATTAAATTTTAAAAATGTAGCTACGTTTCATTCTGATTAAAATAAGAATTAAACACCGATATTTTTGTATTCTCTAAAGTATAAATATACATACTTACGTAAGAGAAAGTATGAAAATTTTCAAAAGGATACCATGGACTGTAGTACGTATAGATAATCTTAATGTTATAGAGACAAACATAATTTTCCTTGGATATATTTTTTTTTCACTTTTAATTATTCATGTGTGGAATAAATAGTAAGAGGAAGTATTCCGATCGTGAAAATTTTCGAATTCGAGTAATCAACTAAAAAACACGTTTAGGGTCACTTGAGTCCATATGACCGAAGCCCGCATAAAGATCTGTGTGCGTGTATGTTGGTGTGCGTGTTTGTTTGAGTGTTTATTAAGTCAAGCTAAAAAGATAAGTTGTTAAAAGTTTTTTGTTAGTTGGACTTGGTTATTTGGACTCAGGAGATCCTAAAATGTGTATATCCGTTGAAAACTAGAATTCGAAAATTTTCAGGATCGCAATACTTTTCCTTATATATTTCACACGTAGGTAAGTGAAAGTAAAAACAAGTAAATACATAAGTTGAAAGAATTCGATATTCAACTAAAAGAGGAAAGATTTAATAAACATTTTCATGAAATTTCTATTTTTTTTTACATAAGAATATTATAGATGTACTTTTGGAATTCTAATGATTTTTATATATATATATATATATTATTAATTTATATATATATATATATATATATATATATATATATATATTATTAATTAACTTCAATTGTAACCTATACCTTAAGCTAATATTAATAGTACCTTAGTATAATTTTGTGTAATATATTTTTAACTAAAATTATAAACACTAATTACTATTATTATTATTTTGTATTGTTGTATATTATTATTATATTATTTACTCTATCACTTTAGTCGCGGGGCGACACTAGGGTATTGAGGTCCTCCTTGCACACACCCAGCCTCTATAAATCGGGTACCTAAAAGTTGGGGGGAAACCTGATCTAGGCCTAATCACCTTATAGTTCGGCCGTTGGCATAGAAACAGTACGAAATTCTATCTCTACTGAGGCTATGACCCTTTATGGGTTGTAGTGGTGAAGTTTTTTTATTATTAGTGTTAATTTATTATTATTATTAATTTATATTATTATTATTTTATCTTTTTATTACAATTATTACATAGTATTATTATAATTATGTACATTTTTAAAATTGATTAATAGGTTTTGCCTGAATAATTTAAAATAAATGAATACATTAAAAATGATATTCTTTATAAAAAATAAGAAATTATTTATATTTTTCTGACATATTTGGATTATATATTAAAAAAAAGAGAAAGAAAGGAGTATGTTTAAACTAAGCAGTGCTTTCCCTGGGAAATTTGTCAAGCCGGATTGTACGAACCCTTTCCCCTGACAGGCAATAGTTCATTCTGAGGCATACCCACCTACACTTCCACCTAGGGCGGGGCAAACCTTGGCCAAAATATAACGGGAAATTTTTTCTCTCTCCGGAATGTTTAGGTATAATTTACATATGTACATATCTAAGTTGTTTTTCTTTCTTCCAAAACTTCGAGTCGAAAAAAAATTATGTTTACCTTACAAACCGAACTTTTTACGATACTCGGTCATTTTGATTTAGGAAACTCTGAAAAAAGTACTTCAAATTACTAAAATTTGAACATTTTTACTATTGAAACTATCGTGTATTTGGGTAAAAGTAAAAAAAAAAAATCTGGTGTGGGTAACGGCTTTCACTTATATCCGTTTTTGTTTTTTTTTTTAATTATTTATTTATTGGTATTTACAACTGTATAGTTTAATAAAACAAGTAAATTTGAGTGGAAGATAAAAAGGCATGAAACACATCTAGAGAAACTTCCCAATGGAAGGTCTCGGGGCTATCTTTTTTTCAGACGCCTCGGAGGATTGTCAGGAATTGAAGAGGAAGAAAGGATTGCGACAAGAGGATTGGGGTGGGAATGGAGTCTGTCATGAAAGGAATTGTACCTAGATCGGGCCAAATCTGCAACATACGGAATATTAAGGCTTTGTGGATCAGTTTATTAGTTACAAAGTAAGGAGCATTGAGGATTTACGAAGGATTTTGGATTGTAGGGATTAGATACAAAAAGAATTCGATGGTTTAATAGAGCCCCAGAGCTCTATTCCGTATGTCCATATTGGCCTTATGATAGTCATGTAGATGAGTCTTATATAGTTAAGTGGAAGATTAGAACGTTTGTCTAGTAGATGTTGAAGTAATCGAAAACGTAGTGAAGTTTCTTGTCGTTTCAGTCTTGTGTGAGGATATATCCGTTTTTAAAATCGATGAAAGAATCTTCAAATACTGTTAGATATAAAAATGAGGGAAACCATTAAAGTATTAATTAAATTGTAATTGTGATTAAATTAATTAATCACCTTGATCTCATGAGACAAATTAAAAAAGAAGAAGTTATACGTGAGGAATTAAGATCCTTGGCACTCGAAACCATAACTGAGCGTTATCCCTGCCCTCCTTGGCTCCATGTCTACACCGATGGTTCAGCGGAACATGCAAATTACAATGGAGGAGCAGGCGTGTACTCCCGTCTATTTCAAATCTCGAAGCCGGTAGGAAAATGTTCGACAAATTTCGATTGCGAAATTCGAGCTATATTACTAGCTTTGCAAGCTATCACAAATATAGATGCAAAGAGAATTGTGTTGTTTGTGGATTCACAGGCGGCCATCATAGCAGCTACGCAGCCAAATGCATCTCAAGAAAATGACGTTTTGATCTGCCAATTCAAAATTGAACAGCTGCTTCAACAAGGTAGACAGGTGGTTTTTCACTGTGGTATCCATGGGAATGAAGTAGCCGACAAGCTTACAAAAGAAGGTGCAGCTTCGGAACAGTTGGACAATCGAATATCCTATCGTAGAGCTAGGGAAGTTTAGAGGGCATATCATGCTCTACTAACGGACTCCCAAAGGCTCAGTTCGATCAACAAGCACTGGGCCAAACTCCTTATAGAAGAAGAAAGAATACCAGTAGATTTGAAGAGGAAAGATGCTGTTGCACAGTTCCGAATGATTACTGGCCATGACTACCTCGCAAAACACTTGCATCGGATCGGAGTGGTAGGGTCTGCACTTTGCTGCCTTTGTCATGCAAATATTGAAATGGATGCAGCACATCTAGAAGTATACCCCCGATTACAAAAAATAAGAAGTGAAACCCCATCCAGATCGGAGTGGTACTGGGCTGCCAGATCCCTTATGGCGGAAGTCGAAATGGAAAGGCATAATTAAAAAAAAAATTAATTAAATTGAATCTATATAGAAACGTGTGTTTTATTAAAAAATCTGTTATATTACTATCTAAAATAATTAGTTAGTCTTATGGCCTTTTCATCACTCTATTAACTTTTACATGCTTGTTTGTAAAATAGTATTTTACTAAAATCTTAAGCTATCTAACGGTATATTACTCTTCATATGTTCAAAAAGAAAAAATTGCATTAAAATAAATTTTTTTCAGTGATCTTCTGTAGTTGTTTATCAAATTCGCTTAACTTGCATTATTAAGCTATTAATTAGCAATGCTAATGGGTTAATATGGATAATTTCATAAAATCTACAAAAGTACTTTAGATAAAGAAAATTTCGGAATTTCAGGCCTGCCAGACTATTTCAATCAGAATGAAACCTAATTAATATTATTGCCCAATAAATTTTACATCGATGTAGCGAGTTTAATCAAAATCGTTAAAGCCGGTTTTGAGAAAATCGTAAAATGGTGCAAAATACGATCGCAATAATTTCCCTTACTATATATTTCACATACAGGTAAGTGAAAGTAAAAAAATAGATTTAAGTCTTGAATAAAAAATTGAATGCTACTATCGAAAATGCTTATCCTCGAAATAATTGCTATTTTAAATTATTATTTTATTTATTAAGAGATAATACAATCTACCGCCTACTGGGGCAATGAGTAATAAAGCTAGAAGAAACCATTCATCCCATATGTACATCATAAAAAAAAAAAAAAAAAAAAAAAAAAAAAAAAATATATATATATATATATATATATATATATATATATATATATATATATAGAATAGAATAGAATAGAATAGAAAAAAAAATTTATTCTGGGACTAGGTCCCCTAAGAATAACAGTTATGTACAATAAAAATATATAATATGTCTGGCCAACAGACAAGAAGCATGATTAATTATTATTTACAAAAAATTACAATTATTTACAATGAGAAAAATACCATACATAAGAAATAACAAAGAAATTAATGAAAAATATATATCTTCTAATTTTATCTTCTGAAAAACTAAAATTTTATTCAAACAAAAGCAAATTAAAATTTGCGCGGTAAACAGTAATCTTCATTCACTCAATGTAGATTTCTATCATATATCATATCACATTTGCTGATCGTCTATTTGGGATGACAGAAGGTATAGGAAAAGTTGGGATTTGAATGAAGATAAAGAGGCAGCATGGCGGATGTGGATAGGTAGAGAATTCCAGAGTGTGGTAGAGCGAACAATAAAGGAACGATCAAAAGTTTTGGTTCTGTGGGTAGGAAGATAAAGGTCAGACTGTCGCGATCTAGTTTCAAGGGAGTGGACTGAGGATTTAAATTGAAGGAGACTGTGGATATAGGAAGGATGCTGGGAGTTAATAGTTTGGTAGAGGTATGATCCAAGGAAATATTGTCTGCGGGTTGAGGGGAGGAGCCACTTTAATTCACCGTATAAGTGGGTAACATGAGACCTCCTTGAAGTACCGAAGACAAATCTTAAGGAAATGTTCATAATGCGCTTTAGTCTGCCTTCAAGCACAGACGGGAGGCCGTCATACACCGCACAACAATAGTCAAAGTGGGGGAAAATAAGTGAAGAAACGAGGAGCTTACGAGTGGATAGGGGAAGGAGATGACGGGAGCGATGGATAAATTTAAGAGTACTTATTGTTTTTCGGGAGATTTGGGCAATATGGGGTTTCCAGGAGAGGGATTGGTCGATGGTGATACCTAGGTTTTTGACAGTGGAACTGAACGTAATTGGGTAATTATTAAGGATTAGATTTGGAAAATTGGAATTAGATTTGAGAAGGGAATTGGAACCTATTACTATTGCTTGTGTCTTCATGGCATTTAGCTTAAGTTTATTCTGAATTCCCCAGGCGCTGATTCTATCCAGGTCCTCCTGAATCTTGGAAAATGCTAGTAATGTCTCAGATGGGGAGAAGGATAGGTAGATCTGGAAATCATCAGCGTACAAATGGTGGGAGCAATGATGAATAGATTTGGGAAGGTCATTGATGTAGGAATTAAAAAGGAGAGGAGATATACTTGAACCCTGGGCCACACCTGCCGAAAGGGCAAGAAAGGAAGATAGAGGATGATTAGGAATGGTGACAGCTTGGGTTCTACCAGAGAGAAATGAGTGAAACCAACGAATAGTGCTGTTAGAAAAGGATAGGGATTGTAGTTTGGAGAAAAGGATGGAGTGGTCCATGGAGTCAAAAGCTTTTGAAAAGTCTAGAAGTATTAGTACGGTCAGTTTCTTTTCATCCATAGCGGTATGTAAGTCGCTGGTGATTTTGAGGAGAGCGGATTGTGTGGAAAAACCAGGTCGGAAACCGGATTGGAGAGGATCAAGAAGTTTTGACTTTTCAAGGAAATTAGATAATTGAGATTGGGCTATTCTTTCTAAAGGCTTGGAAAGGTTAGATAGAATGGAAATAGGGCGATAGTCTTTAGGAGATATAGGATTAGAGGTTTTATTGATAGGATGGACTATTGCTTTTTTCCAAGTAGGTGGAAATATAGAATTTTGGAGGGAAAAATTATATATGAATAGAAGAACTGGTAGGATTTCGGGAAGGCATAATTTTAATAATTTGACGGGTATTCCGTCAAATCCTATTGAGTTGGTATGGGATTTCATTACAGAGGAGATAAGGTCGGTTGGTGTGATATCGGAAAAATAAAAATTATCTGGATTAAATGATGTAACTGAAGAAAAATCGGAAGAATGTGGAGAATGATTATCAGAGGAGGAAGATGAGAAGTATACATTTAATTCATCTGGAGAGGTTTGATAGGATGGTGAGGAAGAGGATTTGCAAAGAGACAGTTGGCGAAGGAGTTGCCATTTTGACTTTGAATCGGGAGCAGAGGAGAGAGTTTCGTGAAAGTAATTAGATTTTGCTTGTCTAATTGTTGCCTGAGTCAAATTGTGGAGTGCCCTGAATGCTTGATAGTCTTCTGTCAGTCTAGTACGTCTAAAGCGTCTACGGACAGCCTCACGCCTCTTTTGTAAGTCTTTTATTTCTGGACTCATCCAAGGAGCAGGGCGGTGGCGGAAGGTACAGGTTTTGAGGAGAGCATGTTTGTCAAGGATACTGATAAGGTTAGAGGTGAGGATATCGACCATTGAATCTATAGAGGTACAAGAATATATATCGTCCCACTTTAGGACTTCAAGATCGGATTGGATGATTTCACGGGTAAGGGAGTTGATATTACGGAAAGTTGTTGTTTTAGGAAGGATTGTTGGAGTTTGGATATTGTATGAAATTTGTATTAGGTCATGACAGGATAAGAATGGGACTGGTAATTGAGATGAAGAGAGGAGGCTATGTGCTGAATCAATTCCATGAAGGTCGAGCCAGGTATCTGAGCAATGAGTATGATGGGTGGAAGAAAAAGGTACAATAAAAAGATTAAGGGAAAAGAAGAGATTTTCGAGGTACAGTTTGTCATTGGAGTTGGAAAGGAAATTGGTGTTGAAGTCGCCGGATATTATAATATTGTTATAGAGAGGAACGTAGCTGTAGAGGGTAGTTTCAAAAGGAGCATCAAACGGAACTAAAGGAGGGCGATACACTACTGCAAATAAGAGAGGATGATTATTACAAATAATTTCAAGGATAATAAATTCAATATGAGGATGATCAGATGGGGTTGAGACATCCAGGATACGCGATTTTAGGCTATTATGTACATAGAGACCGACTCCTCCGCCAGTGCGGCCTAATCGGTCATGACGTAAGAAGGAGTGGTCGGGTAAGGAAATAGAAGAGGAGGGAATGTAGGGTTTAAGCCAAGTTTCTGATACTGCAATTATATGGTAAAAGTTCTGGGTAAAATATTGAAGGAATTCATCATAATGAGCGGGCAAGGATTGGGAGTTGACGTGACAAATATTTAGGATACTAGTCATAGGAACGGGATGGGGAAAAACACTGATGGTAGGTAAACGACGTAGCTAAATCTTGGTTAAATTTAAAGATTGAAAGAAAATAACTACAAAATAGAACAATCAAAAGTGTTGAGTGAAGAATACTTGAAAAATTAAATAAATAATGACTAATGAAGAAAATAAAAATTGTATAAAAATAAAAATATACCGTGACACTAAACATTAAACTCAGTAAATTACAAATAAAGTCCGTGGTGTAAATCCGTTTGTAGCCAGAGAGTAGACGATAGTCAGGACGTCAGCCGAAGACCTCTAGGTCCTGTGCTCGGTCGATGAAGACCACCGGATGTACGTCGTGCTTACGACAGCGAACTCGGCCGGCTTAAAACCAAACATATTTTAGTTTTCCTGGCGATCTCTTCTGTCGGGCGAGCCAGTAAAGGTGTCTGTTTCCTGGAGACATTTCCTCGCTCAGGTATATACGGTGGCAATCATTGGATTCCCACCCGATGTCCAGCGTGGTGAAATCCCTTTTGACCTTTCTTTGCTTCACCAGCTCGTCCCTCGTGATTTGCCTGACGAAACGGACAACGACAGGAGGTGTTCTTTCGTCACCCGGCTTCGATCTACGTCGTACCACCGTGTCCAGATCCTCAGGAGAAATCTTCATACCTAGGCCGGCCGCCACACTGGTCACCAGAGCCGCAGGGGTTTCACCGGGACGGACCGGGATACCCCGAATTTCTAGAGACCTACGAAGTAGGCCCTGCTCGGCCTTATTAAGGCGATCCTCGAGCTCACCTACTTTATTTTTTAAAGTCTTATTCTCTAGAGAGAGCTCTTCGATATATTTTGCCTGGCCTTCTAGATGGCTTTCTATTTTGGAGAGCCTCTCATTTAATTCAAAACTAAGTTCTCCATATTTTTCTAGAGAACCGCGCATGTTTTTAATTTCCTCGTTGACCTGGGATCCTTGACTGGTCACTGCTGACATTACATCGGCCAAGGTTGGCACACCTGATTTCCGCTCACTGATCTTGGAAGGAGATGAGGGTTTATCAATTGTTTTTTTTTTCTGGGTCACATTTAGGGCACAGCCATGATTTTTTATTGACTCTCAGAGTTTCAATGTCTTTTTCTTTCAAATTACAGCATTTTCCGTGATAAACAACACGGCATTTGCTGCAATTTAAATTGCTTTTGTCGTCACGAGTGATGGCACATTCGCACAATGAACACTGAACCATTTTTTAAATTAAGTTGAGAAAATAAAGTTATAAAAAAACAAACAGTACTCACAGCAGAGATAATAAAATAAACAGTAACAGGTGTCCTTAATGCCTTAGAGGTTAGGGATTATTGGGCGAGCTAGCCGCTGTATCTCAGTAAACAAATTTTTTTTTTTTTTTTTAAATATTTTTTTATTGAAATTTACAACTGTATTTTGTAATACAACAAGTAAATATGTTAATAATGATAAAATACATGAAAAAAACGCGAAGAGAAAACGCCCATTGGCATCACTCCACTAAGTAACTAAACTAGAAGGTCTCGAGGCCATCTTCTTTTCAGGCGCCTCGTAGGATTGTCAGGAATTGAAGAGGAAGCAAGAATTGAAACTAGAGGATTAGAGTGGGAGTGGAGTTTGTCATGGAAGGATTGATACTTGGTTCGGGCCAAATCAGCAACATATGGGATGTTAAGGTCTTTATGGATGAGTTTATTTGTGACAAAGTAAGGAGCATTGAGGATTTTTCGAAGGATTTTGGATTGTAAGGATTGAATACGGGAAGAATTTGATGGTTTCGTAGAGCCCCAAAGCTCAACTCCGTAAGTCCAGATAGGCCTTATGATGGTGATATAGATGAGCCTTTTGTAGATAAGTGGAAGGTTGGAGCGTCTGTCCAGTAAGTGTTGTAGTAAGCGAAAGCGACGGGCAGTTTCTTGTCGTTTCAGTCGTGTATGGGGATTCCATGTTAGACGTTTGTCAAGTAGTAGTCCTAGGTAGCGGATCTGTTCAACTGGAACAAGCGGAATATTATTAAAGGAAACTGTAGGGCAGGATGTCATAGGTTTACGACGAAGGGTAAAGGTAATTTGGTGGGATTTGTTGGCATTGATTTTGATTCTCCAATTCTGACACCATATCTCAAGCTCTCTGATATGGGATTGAAGAGTTTGAGAGGCAATAGTAGGATCGTTATTGACTGATAACACACAAGTGTCATCAGCATAGGTAGAAAGGAAAGTGTTGGGATGGGTTGGGATATCAGCTGTATAGACTGTGTAGAGGATGGGTCCAAGGATACTACCTTGAGGGACACCAGCAGACTGAGTAAAAAGGGATGAATAGGAACTATTGTGGTTTATTTTGAAGGATCTTTCAGAGAGGTAAGACTGGATGATGAGGTAGTATGTAGGTGGAAGGAATTTTCGGAGCTTGTAAAGCAGTCCCGGGTGCCAAACTCGGTCAAAGGCCTGTTCTACGTCGAGGAAGGCTCCCGTGCAGTACAATCCACGCTCCAATGCTGAAGAGACAACATCCACCACACGATGACATTGTTGGATGGTGGATGGGATGAGCGAAATCCAAACTGGTGATCCGGGATTATCTGAAACGTCTCTAGGATAGGATAGAGTCGTTTAAGGATTAGTCTTTCCAGGATTTTACCCATAATGGGTAAAAGAGATATAGGACGGTAAGAGGAAGGGAGTTCCAGCGGCTTTTTAGGTTTAGGGATCATTTTAACAATGGCTAACTTCCAGGATTTAGGAAAATATGTGGTTCGGAGAACGGCATTGTAAATATAGGTAAGGAATAGAATGGATTTTCTGGGAAGTTGTTTTAGAATATTGGGAGTGATTAGATCGTGTCCAGGAGCTTTGCGGGAAGGTAATCTGTGGATTATGTTTGAGATTTCTGAAGGATGAAATGCTTTGGGAGGGAGGGCCAATTGGAGTGGAATATCCAGCTCTGCTTCAACGCACTCAAGGTGATGGTGATTAAATATATTAGGATGCGGATTGTAGGTTTCAAAGAGGTGCTGAGCGAATGTTTGGGATTTTTCTTCATCGGATCTGGTCCAGGATTGAGATTCATTGAGGAGAGGATCAGTAAACAAATTAAATGAATAAATCTGAGAAGCTCAAATGACGAGGGTATTAGCGATGTTGACTGAACGAAGGCTCAAGCCAGACTCTGATATATATATATATATATATATATATATATATATATATATATATATATATATATATATATATATATATATATATATATATATATATATAATTACAAAACAATAAATAAAAGATAAAAAATACAAGAATAATTAATAAACAACAAATAAATAAGAAATGATATATGTGTATAAAATAAAATAAAAAATATATATAAAGAAAATAATAACAACTTTGATCTCATTCATACCTTTGTTTTTTTTTTAAATTATACAAGCATCTAGAGATGCTATTGATTTGTTAACTAATTATGGTTTATTATTTAATCAAAATACTATGTGTAAATATTGGTCTAGTATTGTACTAATTATCTTGTATCCTCCATACTCTTATTTCTACAAAATTAAATTCTGTTCTATATTGAATTATTCAAAAGGGCGGTGGTGAGCTTTGTAATTATGGATACGTTAATTTTCCTGATTGTACCTTGTTTTGTGAATTAGCAGGACTGAGAATAAAATGAGAGTATATATTTTTAAGAGCAGAAGGCACAATATGCCTAATTAAATTTATATGCAGAACGCTTTAATAATTAACTCGTGGGTATTGTTTCAGGTTGAAGTGCTCAGCTTGATGCCAAGTCCTCCGCTGATTTAGATATAAACAGGTAATTTTTAATATTTATTATTTATTTATTTATTTCTAAAGACAGCCCACCAACAGGCGAGTTGTCCAATGACATGTGGTCATATTCCAAACAGTATTTACATTAAAATACCATGAACATAATTAAATATTTTTTATATAATTATATTCATGGTATTCATGTAATTATATTCATTTTTGATATAATTATATTCATGGTATTTTATGTATATAAAAAATATAATGAGATACAGTAACTCAATTAAGAAGAATAATATAATTAATTCATATATCAAAAAATCTGGTGCGGGCAACACACGATTTTCACTTACCTCAGTTTTAAAAACCGATCAAAGAATTTCCAACTACAGTTAGAGATACAAATTAGTGAAACTATCAAAGAATTAATTAAATTGAATTTCTATAGAAAAATGTGTTTTTTATTAAAAATCTATTATATTATTATCTAAAATAATCACATAGTTTTATCGGCTATTCATTACTCTCTATTAACGTTTAAAAGCTTGTGTATGAGATAATATTTTTTGTAATTTTTTTAGCTTACCAACGGTATATTATACATGTATATTACTGTTATTAGATTAAAAAAAACAAAATATTGTATTAAAAAAATATTTTTTCAGTTTTCTCGTTTAGTTATCAAATTCGCTCAACTTGCATATTTAGCTGTTTTTATTCAGTGTTAACAAGATTATATAGTTATTTTTATAGAACTAACAAAATTAAAGGTACCTTAGAAGAAGAAAATTTAAAATATCGGCATTTACACAACATCAGACTATTTTATTCAGAATGAAACCTAAATGACATTAAAGCATATTAAATTTTACATCGATATAGCCATTTTAATCAAAATCATCGGAACCGTTTTTGAGAAAATCATAAAAAGATGCAATAAGCATAGTATAAAGAGGCTCTTCCGGTTAACCGATTTTGATGAAAAAGTTTTTGCAACATCTCGGGCGTTTACTTGTCTTAAATATGAAATTTCAGTTTCATAGGACTTCTCGTTTAATTTGAAAGTCCTTAAATTAATTTTTAAAACGGAAGTAAGTTATTGTCGTGTGTTACTCTCATAAGATTTTTTTTCTTTTGTTACATCGGGTATCTTAAGCAATTCCTGAAGCTTAACATCTTGAAATAGATTGACATTTTTATTGCGTTACTTGACCTTCCGCGGTTTAGAAGACTCCCTCTGACAAAAAGAAACGGACGAAGATTAAAAGTGCGCATTAGCATTTGGAGAGCATCGGAGACATTGGAGAATAAAGAGGTAGGAGGAATGGGATCTTGAAAGGAAGTGAAGACAGCCAGTGGTTTAATAAAACTGCCAGTAGAAGGCATTGCTATGAATGCCAAGCAGCCAATCCCCTTCTCTCCCGCCAGAATTATCCATATTTAAAATTCACGGGACGATCTCTTCGGTTTAGAGTTCATTTTGTTCTCCTTAAGCAATAAGTGTTCATTGTATATCTCAGATTTTCTTTAGAAGTATGATATTGCAATATTTTATATCTAAATTAAACTTTAAGCTTTTATAGAATAGAAGTGCTTACGCAAGAATTGAGACGTTGATTTCCAAAAGGTATTAAAGGACATCTAAATCCGTCATCAAATTTTATCTTAAAAACATTAAAATCCTTTAACAATTGCATTTCATTTCAAAAGATGCTAAATCCACATTGAATTCATTCCAAAAGGTACTAAATCCACATTGAATTTCATTCTAAAAGATACTAAATCCACATTGAATTTCATTCCAAAATGTACTAAATCCTTATTGAATTCCATTCCAAAAGGTTCTATATTTCCTACTACAGTAAACTCTCGTTTTAACGAACATCAAAGGACCAAAAAATTCTCTGTTCGTTATTAAATAATTCGTTATATCCGAAAAATGGATTGCATGTATATTATATGTCTTGGTATAAATTCAGGTGGTTAAAAGGAGATATTTTCAGCAAGCAGTTAAAACTATGCACTATGTACATATATATATATATATATACCTTATTTCACATTTTACATAATACTTTAAGATTAACATAAACCATCTTTTAAAATACAAAATTTAATAAGGAACTTACAATGTCAAAATCACAGCGATTCATATAAAGTTGAAATGATACATTTTTTTTTGCACATCCCGATGAAGATTCAACAGAGATTTCATCGATTTCATCTGTATTAGAGATAATCCTTGATAGAGGAGATTTTGATATCCCGTATTTTTCCGCAATTTTCGATTTCGACTCAATTTTTGTATCCAGTTCTTGGAGAATCGCCAACTTTGTATTTAAATCAATGGTTTTTCTCTTGACCCCGTAGGACACTCGAATAAAAGCAAGTAATTAAAGCAATAAAAACAGAAAAACTAGCTGAAACTCTAGAAGCTGTCGTAATAACCGAACAAATTCAATTCTGAGGTCCACAAAAGTAGTTCGTTAATTCGTTATAAGAGAGTATTTCTTTATAAAAGAGGAGAAAGCAAAGTTTATATTCATTTTTCTAGGGATCGCAACGATAGTTCTAATAGAGATATTACTAGAGATAGTGAAAGACGTGTGTTGCCCCCATCAGATCTTTTTACATTACATGAGCACCTAAAATAAAATAATATGAATTTGAATATAATACAATAAATTATATAAAAACTAAAAACTTTTTTTTTAAATTTATTTATAGTAATTTACAACTGTACTAAAGAGTACAATAAGTAAATATGTAGAATGAATATAAACAGTCATGAAAATGTCTTGAGAAAGAACCACCCGGTGGTAGCACTTCACTAATTATTTTAATACAGTAGGTCCCGAGGCCACCTTCTTTTCAGTCGCCTTGGAGGGTTATCAGTGATATCTAAGGAAGATAAATTACGAACAAGTGGGTTTGTATGGGCAGGGAGTTTAGAATGGAAAGAGGTGTATCTATCACGGGCTATGTCTGCAACGAATGGGATGTTTAGATCATTATGGAGGAGTTGATTTGTGACAAAATAAGGAGCATTCAGGATTTTGTGAAGGATTTTCGATTGTAAGGACTGGATGCGGGAGGAATTAGATGGTTTCGTAGAGCCCCAAAGCTCAATTCCATATGTCCAAATAGCTCTGATAATAGTGATGTAAATGAGTCTTTTGTTGTATACTGGAAGTTTTGAACGTTTGTCTAGTAAGTGTTTTAGCAATCGATATCTTCTAGCAGTTTCTTGTCGTTTCAGTCTTTTGTGAGGATAAAATAAAAACTAAAATATTTAAACATTATTATACCAAGTCGTCAATTTCATCAGGTATAGTAACAGTAACAACTCGCTCATGTATGTAAAATCTAATGCTATATTATCATATAAGTTTCATTCTGATTGAAATAGTCTGACAGAGCTTAAATACCGATTTTTTTTTAAATTTTCTTCCTCTGAAGTACCTTTAATTTTGAACAATCGAAAAAAACTCACAAATACATCTTGATTGCGTTGATAAAGAACGTGTATATACATAACTTGAACGAATTAATCTGAAGCAAAATACAGCAAAAATATTTTGTATGCAATTTTTGTGTTTTTGATCACAAAAAACAGTAATACGAGTATATATGTATAATATATCCTTGAAAAGCTAAAAATAATATCTCATACCCAAACTTGTTAAAGTTAATTCAGAGTAACTGGTTGTATTAGATAATAATATATAGTTATAGGTAACAGACTTAGCGTCTTCTTAGAAGTATGAATCATCTCATGGCTTCTCCTATTTAAACCCCAGCGAGCAATCAGCTCCAGCTCACTCACTTAATCATTTTTAGCCAGTAATTATGTTAGTTTAGATCCATAGTATTATTTTACCGTGTAAATCTTTGTCATCCATAATAAATCTTTTTAAAAAGTCTTGCGTGCGTTGAAGATCTTTAACTATATAGTCTAAGATCCGAACTTGAAACGATCTGCACTGAGCTCATAATAGAATGAAACATATTTTATAACAAATTTAGTATATTAGAAAGTATGTTAAGAATGGGTTGCCTGAAAAAATCCTGGACAGACTATTTTTAATTATTTTTTAAAAAACTTATTTTTAATTAAATGTTGCAACCTTATGGTAATAAGAAAACTTTTACCCTGCAATTTGGTATTTGGTATTTTTGTAAAAAATGGTCCTGTAATTTTATATGGGATATCAAAATTTTATACAACGTCAGATTACGTGCGGCTGCAATGTTAGGTCCTTTATCATTACACGATATATTCAACTCGAATCTCTCTGCCACGCATTTCCACTCGCGTTAAAATTAAATCTTTAAAATTCGGCAACCCAGATTAGGACCAGGTTTTTTGCAGGCAACCCTGTATCAAAGAGTTTGCAATAAAACAACGCTTATATTGATATTTGTTTTCCTATTATCAAGCCGGTGCAGATAACTGATATCGACATACCAGCTTTTACCTGACTACCGATAGTTTGTCCAGGAAAAGATTAGGCGACCCAACGGCTGCACATTCTACACCTTTGATACTTGAAGTCAGGGTAAAAGTTTTCTTATTATCATGATGTTGCAACATTTAATTAAAAATCATTTTTTTTAAATAATTAATAATAGTCTGTCCAGGATTTTTGTAGGCAACCCATTCTTAACATATTTTATAATAGGGGTACTCATGACGTTTGCTATAGCAAGCTTTTTGTGCTATTTTGCTAAACCCGTCGAGTTTCTACAACTTCTTTTCTAGGGGTACTCACTACGTTTGCTATTGCGATTTTTTGTAGCATGAAAGCCAAGTTCCATCGTTCACGATAACCCTATTATAAGACTATTGTATATTGCTAAAGAGACAAGCCCGTTACCTACAGATGGTATTTGGCAACTTTATACGTTTGTATAAAGTATATACAAATATACCTAGTAATTTAATTGTACAAGAAATATACCTAGTATGTTTCTACTGCTGGGCATGCGCAGTCGGAAGACATTTTATTTTTGTAACCTCGTTTGTTTGTAACCTGTTGGTTGATAACTTATAAAGTAGTGTTAACCTTCTATTTGCTTATTTTTCAATAGTTTATTTCACTTATTATGTCTAAAAGTTGTCAAGAAAAAAGATTATTGAACTTTTGGCATATGATTGCTCAGTAGAACTTTTAGATTGTGATTTGGTAGAAGTAAAGAATGAGATTATAGAAGACTGTGTAGAGAATATTATGCTTTAGGTCTTCTTTACCTTTCGAATTGGCTCTATATTAAAATTTAAAGATATGTAAAATTCAGTTTTACCAAATTTAGATGACATTTTGTTTAAAGCACTCTTACAAGTGAATTTCATTCACCATTTAATAATATATTGAAGACGACCAAGTGTTCATTCTAAAATTGCCAATTGTTTGATGTTATTGATGGAGACAAAATTAGTAAAGACACTAGACGTGTATTTTAAGCAATTATGAAAGAAAAAAGTAAATATCCTTTTTGGCTTAGTGAAAGTGAATGTAAACATGAAGAAATAGGAGACCCTTTTTGTTTTTGTTATCTTTCCAAACCAACAGATTAAATTGGCCCTGTAATTATAACTTTTAATACCCATTAAAATATAAATTTTAATTTAACAAATAAATATTTATTACTCTTTAAACATTCAATTTATAATTAATAAAAGTAAATTATTGTTACTTGCATTTTCATTTCTGTTCTGTGTGTATAGATATATAACGCAAAGTTAGATCAGCAACACTTCCTTATACAGATTATACATGTACTTTTGATATAATATATTTAATTAATTTTATTTATATTTGTTAATAAACTTTTTTTTAAAAAGTATTTCCTTTATTTACTATCGTATGCCAATGCTCCATAAAAAAAAGAAGTTAAATTAGAGTTTAATTCTAGGCACTATTTAAATTCTATAATTTACTATAACATGTAGGTTTGTTATAAATTTTATAATTAAGTTTTGATAGGAAATTATAATTTAGAACAAAATGTAGTTAAAATGAAAAAAGTTGCAATTATATTGTTATTATTTTATATTATACAAGTGATTCAGTGCAGAATTCACACAGTTAAATAATGAAGAATACTTAAAACCTTGTACGGATTGGAAGTTTATGAAATCTTAGACCTGTTAATACTGGCAATAACTATAATTATTTTAGATGCAATTGCAAACTCTTAATAAAGTTCTGTAATAATAAATAAATACCTTCTTTTTTTTTTTAATTGAATCGGTTCTTGACCTAATTTATTCAGCATAAGACATATATTTGATGATGTTTAAGTTATTTACATTTGTGACACAAATAAATAACTTCAAGAAGAGAGATTTGCTGTATTCATGTGTAAATCTTAATACAAGACAATGATAACGAAGTGATAGCCTCATATGTTTTTTTTTTTAATTTGTACCAAACTAGTTTTATAATTATTAATATAGGGTAAATTGATAGAACTAGGAAATTAAACACAAACACAGGATTAAAACTTCTTTATTTATATAAAATAATAATTTAAACAGTATTAAAGATAACTCCACACTATTGTATACTAATATTACATCATGTTGAACACATAGAGTAGTAACGGAGTCCGAACTTGTGTTTTATTGAATATATTCTAAATAAGGTAAGACTTATCATTTTACATTTAACATAAAGTAGTTGGTTTTAAAAAAGTGAATCACTATACAAGATGAAATGTAAAATGAAAAAGGACTTGCAAACTCTGTTCAATTATTAATTTTAAATTTACTGAATGCTAAGCCGCTGCTTCAGCAGTCCACAAATTTCCTTATTGCAAAGGAAATGCAGATGGCAAATTAAATTTTAAGTCAAATTTCTTGTTTTTAATAAATAATAAATAAATTTACTGCAATTGTTTGTTATGGACAGTCAGAGTATATATTTTTGAGTTACCAGTTACTACTAAATATTTAGGTCAATACATGTATGATATAAAATAAGTAAATTCATATTAATTTTATAATCATAAACAACAGAACTATTGAAATAAAGAACTGTGATGGGTTTAGGCCAAACTGGTTATAATAAGTTATTAATATTAATTTTGTTTTATTCACTTAACAAAGGGATTGTTCCTTCCTCGTTAAATGCTCTTTAAAAAACAAATCCTTTTTTCCCCTGTCCCATTGGAGTACTAGTTCATCCTTATACTTATGGTATATCAATCTTTGCAGCTTACACCGAAGTTTATGTTCATCTCTTTGTTGTTTTGTATCTTATATTATGAGAAATATGCATCTTTTCTTGTGACCAAGGAAAGAATAGACAAAAGTGATAAGGCATATAATTTTATAACTTAATGTGTCTCTTCCTTTACCAGAAATTAAAATAGGAAATATTAAAGCTTTGATAATTATTGTTTATGTTTATCTCTGAAAGGATGAATATGAAAGAGTGGAGTATGATTATGTCGACTATTAATAGAGTTGCTTTTTTAAAATGAAAATTAACCCTTAACTATTGATAAATGTATATCCAGAAAAGGGACATTAAAGTAAATATCCTGTCTATTATTCTTATCAGAAGATTGTAGCAAACAGAACCACTATAACTTAAGGTGTACAATAATTTGAAAAGGACTTAACTATTTGCTCTGGTAATTGTGACTCACTTATTAAAAATCTTCATCTTTATGATAAATATCGAATCATAAATCTTACTTACCTTGATTTCACTTGTTTTTAAATTGTTTAAAACACCAGACACTCATAAACAACTTAACTTTAAGAAACTAATATCTAAATAGGATCGCAACCTAGCAAAACCTTCCTTAAAATTTGGAGGTTTTGTAGGTAGCTTAGTTCACTTAATTGACACGTCAGCAGCACACCGCTGGAATTTTCCATCTAGAGGAGTTTCCAGTTAAATGAAAGAATTTTAGTTTGATGGGGCACTGGCACAACAATAGCAATAGCAATTCTGAGTAGCAGACCTCAGCCTATGCTACAGAAGAGTGCTATTGTGCTATTGGCCACCACATTTCTAACTTATGCAATCGTTATTTTCACATATTAGACTCTTTTTTTTTTTTTTTTAATCATTCTCGTTTAAAAGATGTTATTCTCGTTGAAATAATTATAAACCATCCCTCCCTATGAAGATGTCGATAAAATTTACAAAATAATACATCATTGTTCTCTATTAGCCTCTTAAAGAAGAAAAAACTATTTATTTTAAAAGAAACTTTCAGTAGTTGAGAGAATTTCTTTTCTAACTTAATAATTATCATTGTATTTACTAAAAACTTAGAAATAGTATTATGAAATAAAAATACAGAAAGGTAATCAAACCTTGATAGTAAATAAATACGTAAATATTACAAGAATACAAAATAAAAATATTGCTCAATTATTAAGGTTGTATTTTATAGACAATTTATATTTTTTATTTCGTTTTTCTAGTTTAAATCTTTTTAAGTTACAATTCCATGAGGATGGGTTTCTCTTCTACCAGTTTTCTACAAAAAATTTGCTCTGAAGGTTTCTAGAACTATAAAAAACATAAAATTAGTTCGATTACTGACAGAAATTGTAATTTGAGTTTACCTTGCACTACAGATAAATTTATCTAGATAGATTGAATTAATTAATAAAGTTTTTAAATTACATATTAATAATTTTTGTATTCCTATTCTAAAGAGGAAATATTATCATTGATACGTCAGTTTTTCTCATAAACTCATAAGTAAAAAAGGGATGTTGGTATACTAATTATAAAAACGACAAATACACAAGGTATAACGAAATAAGAAAAAAAATGTCTCCTTATCTCACATTATCAGAGTTTACTATCCTAATTTAGTTTAAAATAACTTATGTAGTGCAAGATAATCAATTAATTTTCATATAAAATGCTTATTGACTTCAAGTAAAAAGTTACTAACCTCAATTTTGTCTCCGTTTTCTATCATTTTCTTGCAACAAAAGTTGAATGTCTTCATTTGAACTATTTATCTTATGTTTAGTCCTTATTCTGCTTTGTTAACATCTTGGTGAATTTGAGGAAATGAGAAAATCATTAAAAACACAGATACGTGTTGCGAGGTTTAGGTTTTTATAAATCAAAGCCATAGATAAAATGGCGGCCAATAGCACTATAGCACAGCCCATTGCATGCTTTTGTAGAAACTCGACGGGTTTAGCAAAATAGCACAAAAAGCTTGCTATAGCAAACGTCATGAGTACCCCTAATATACTAAATTTGTTATAAAATTTGTTTCATTCTATTATCAGCTCGGTGCAGATCGTTTCAAGTTCGGTTCTTAGACTATTATTATATTATTTAATAAAACACACGTTTCTATTGAAAATCAATTCTTTAAACTTATTTCATCTCGGGGATCACTTTTAGATTGGTGGCTAGCATAACAGCCTCCTATGCCAAAGGTCACGGGTTAAAACCGCAGGTGGCATAGGCACCCGCATCCTAATAAAACCTGGATAGGCAAAATTTAGGACTCCCACTGTATCATCGTCCGATTATCCATAGTAGCATAAAGTGACGCTAAATAAATAAACAAATAAACAAAATTATTTAATCTTGAACGGTATTTAAAAATTGTAAGTTATAACAGCGGAGGTAAGTTGTGTTGCACACACCAGATATTTTTATAGGTATATTTCTATCCAATGTGAAGTTATCTTTTTTTTTTTTTTTTTTTTTTTTCTTTTTTTTTTTTTTTTTTTTTTTTTTTTTTTTTTTTTTTTTTTTTTTTTTGATCAGCTTGATATGAGTAGATACTCTAGTGGGTTTTCGAGTCTGTTTGCTCCCCCGTCAGAAGCAATCCTTTTACAAACCCCAACCTTAATGGAAAAAGCACCTCAGATACAGCTTGTGTATTTGGTTCCATCAGGTCCTAACCCACCTTAATCCAACTCTGAGCTAGGTTAATGGTTCAAGAGATTACTAGAAAAATATATCTAAGTAGAAATAAAAATCGGGTGCGGACAACACACGACTTTTACTTACCTCCGTTGTTAAAATCAATTGAAGGATTTTTAAATACATGTAAAGATAAAAATAAAGAATTAATTAAATTGAATTTCAATAGAAACAAGTGTTTTATTACATAATCTATTATATTTTTATCTTTAAAAATCGGGTAGTTTTATCGGCTTTTCATCACTCTCCATTACCCTTTTCAATTCGTTGTATCAGATAATATTTTTTTCTAAAATCTATAGCTATCCAACGGTATATTATACATCTATATTACTGTCCTTGTGTTTGAAAACAAAAAGATACATTAAAAACCTATTTTTTCAATTTTCTCTTATAGTTCGATATCAAATTTTACACGTTATTTATCAATGCCAATAAGATAATTACAACAGAAAACATTGATAACGACCAGTAGTGGAATACATTATATTTCGGGAGTATAGTTGTCTTAAATATTAAATTTCAGTTCCGCACGACTTTCCGAATTTGAAAAAATACTCGATTTTTTCCGAATATTAACAATGAAATCATATTTTTTATGTTTCGGTAACATAATATTTACCAGATAATTTCAATGCAATAACTCATAATGTTATGTCGAACTCTTGAATGAATCTCTTGCAAATTGTATTTTATATAAGTGAGAAGAAAAATATTTAAACTATCGGCATTTAAGCCCTGTCAGACAATTCCAATTAGAATAAAACCTACATGACATTAAAGATCATTAAGTTTGTAAATAAGTTCAATTCTATTTAATGAATTCTGGCCAGAAGAGCTATATTTATTTGTAACATCAATGTTATTCTTAAGGAACTATGTCCCAGAATAAAGTTCATTTTTCTATTCTATTCTATTCTAAGTTCTATTTTATCTCATCGATAGAGCGAGTTTAGCTAAAATCTTTCGGGTCGTTTTTGAGGGGAAAAACACGTAAAAATGTCCAAAATGCATGGTATTAAGTAGATCTTCTAGTTAGCCGATTTACTATAAAGTAGATCTTCTTAGTATAAAGTATCTTGTTAGTATACAGTAGATCTTCTAGTTAGCCGATATTCTACTTAAAATCGTTTGGGCCGTTTTTAGGAAAATCGTAAATATGTCTGAAATGCATGGTATAAATTAGATCTTCTAGCTAGCCGATTTTGAAGTATTATGATAAATGTTACCGGGCGTATATTGGTCTTAAATATAAAATTTCAGTTCCGCACGACTTTCCGTTTTTGCAAAAAATTACACAATTTCTTCTGGATATTAACAAACATGTGTAACATGATATTTACCAGATAATTTAAATGTAATAACTCTCAATGTAATAAGTAAATCTTGAATGAAAGTCATGGCAAATGTATTTTATAATATCACTGAGGGATATGCTGGCTTTGCTCGAAGAATGCGGCCAAACTCACTCGAACGCCATTTCAAAGTCAACCTACCTCCGCCCGATATCGGAAAGTCATTTGCTGCGGTTCTGATCCCGGGCCAAAGAGACGAGAGGGAAGACACAGGAAATACATAAATAACTTTCAGAAAGCTATAAAAGTACAATTTTAGGACGGTGGAGAGGACGAACATTGGGCCCGATTCAGAAGTGATCCGAAAGAGAAGAGGTAGTTGTAGGCAAAGGCAAGAAGAAAAAGAAAAGAGAAAAAGAAGAAAAAATATATAAAAGGCCTCGGGGGAAAGTTCTCTTTGAAGGGGATTGGCTAGAACAGGTCCGCCGATTTAAAAGCCTCCTGTTGGCAAACCTTGCGCTTTGAAGATCTGCTTCCCCTCTCTAACACCCGTTCTCCACCATAAAAAAAATAATAAAACACAATGGCCTGCAGATTACAGTACCAACAATAAAAAAAACTGGTGCACGCAACACACGATTTTCACTTAGCTCTGTTATTAATATCAATTTAAGAATTTTCATAAAAATTTAGAAACGCAAAAAAATCGTTATGGAATTATTTACACTTGATTTTTTTTAGAAAGATGTGTTTTATTAAATAATATGTTATAATATTATCAACGAAATTCAGTAACTTTTCATCACTCCGTATTAAAACTACTTGGAGCGTCCGGCGATGACAGTGTCATCCAGTGGCCTAGCGGTGAAACAATTGCATTAATTTTTTTTTTTTTCAGTTTTCTTCTTTAGTTGGATATCGAATTCGTACAACTTATTTATTTACTTGTTATTTGCCAATTTTAATAAGAGGATGTGGTTATTTTTATAGAATATAGAAAATTAAAGGTTCTTTAGAGAAAGAAAATTTAAAATATCTGCATTTAAGCCCCATCAGACTATCTTTATCTTAAACGGTATATCATACATGTATGTTTCTGTTCTTATGTTCAAAAACGAAAAATTGCATTAAAAAAAGTATTTTTTCAGTTTTCTTCTTCTGTTGGGTATCGAATGCGTTCAACTTATATATTTATCTGTTTTTGACCAATGGAAATAAGATAATATGGTTATAATATACAAAACTAAAGGTACTTTAGAAAAATAAAATTAAAAATATCGGCATTTAAGCCCAGTCATACCATTTTAATCCAAATGAAATCTAAATGATATTAAAACCCATTACATTTTACATCGATATAGCGGGATTAATCAAAATCGTCCGAACCGTTTTCGAGAAAATCGAAAAAAGGTGCAAAATGCATTTTATAAGTGGATCTTCTGGTAAGCTCATTTTGATGAAATAGGTTTTGTAACGTCTCGGGCGTATATTTGTCTGAAATATGAAATTTCTGTTTCATAGGACTTACCGTTTCCGCCCGGTAGTTACCACACACACACACAAAGACCTTTTGGTGGGACTTGGTTATTTGGACTCAGGAGACCCTAAAATGTGTATTTCCATTGAAAACTGGAATTCGAAAATTTTCACGATCGCAATACTTCCCCTTACTATTATAGTAAGTAAAAGTAATACATATGTAAGCGAATAAGACAAAATAAGTTTAAAGAATAATTCATTTGATTTTCGATAGAAACATGTGTTTTATTAAATAATCTATTATATTATTATCTAAAACTAACAGTTCATATTATCTGCATTTCATCACTCTCCCTTACATTTTATAACTCTGTCTATAACATAATAATTTTCCAAAATCTTTAGCTTTCCAAAAGTATATTATACATCTATATTACAATTCTTGTTTTCGAAAACACAGAAATTGCCTTAAAAAATATTGTTGCACTTATCTCTTTTAGTTGTTTATCAAATTCTCTAAACTTATTTAGCTGTTATTATCAATGATTATGTGCCTATTCTTATGAAATAAACAAAATTGAAGTTACTTAAGAGGAAGAAAATTTAAGCTATGGCATTAAAGCCCTGTCAGACTATTCAATTAAAATTAAACCTACATCATATTAAACCCCCTTAAATTTTACAACTATATAGCGAGTTTCTAATCATTAATATATATATATATATATTTTAATATATATATATATATATAATAGTGGGAGAGTGCTCCGAATTCTCAATATCCACTTCTTGAAGTATTGCTAACAATACTCTACGGTACCTGGGTATACTAAATACTATAAGGAAGCATTAAATTATACCAAAATCCAATAGCCCCCTTCGGCCAACTACCAGCAAGTCGAACAGCTGTTAAAGAGCAATAGGACTTAAGATACCGTAAGGTCCCTTGATCTAGTGCCTGAGTTGGGCCCAAAGGATTAAGCAGCTCTAATCTCTAATGACTAACTGCCTACTTCCGACTTTAATTCCCTCTGAATTACGCCCCCACCCCAAATTCTAGACCTAAAAATTTCGCTTCCCTCAGCCCAAGTTCATTCTTATCGATGAACTAATTATGGTTGAAGTTTTTCAATTTTTTATCATTTCGCCTATTCCAGGTAAGAGAAATGACTGTGATCAGTGTTAGAAAAAAAGAAAAAGTTTCTAAAATCCTACTTAAATAAAAAAATGAGTATACAACGCAAGGAGTTATGATGCTATACAACGGTTATGTTTAAAAGATTAAACGATGTTATAGAATAATTTTGAATGTGGCTACTTGGTACTGGTATATTGGGTTGTGTCACATGAAACATCCGTTTTCAAGGTAAAGGATTTTTATTAAAAATACGATATGAAAACAAGATAATTTTATTCGAAGTATTTACCTTCTTTTTCTACACATTTTTCCCAACGTGACACCAACTTTTTTATCCCCGAACTGAAAAACTCTGAGCTTTGAAGTAAAACAAAATCTGAAAACGCACTTTTCACTTGATTATTTTCAAAAAGTTTTCCTTTGACGAAGCTATCTAAATTCCTGAACAGGTTGTAATCTGTTGGAGACAAGTCTGAAGAATATGGTGGGTGTGGAAGGACTTAGCCCAGTTCTTACAATTTTTGCACGGTATGTTTTGAAACCCCTTGCTGCCGCTCAGTGAGATCAGTGAGACCATGTATCGAGCTTTATTACTTTCCCAATACACTTTAAATGTCTGGAAACGGTAGATGCACTTGCATTTAGTTGTGCTGAGAGTCCTTTAACTGTTTGGTAGGGGTTTCCTTCTACTGTATGTTTGAGGACATCGTTGTCTATTACGGACGGAGGTCTTTCTTGGGGCAAGTTTTCCAAGTCGGTATCCCTAGCCAAAAACTTAGCAAACCAACTGCGAATGGTCCGTTCATTGACACTCCCTTCCCCAAACGCCTATTTAATAGGAAAATAAATTTAAAAAATAATATAAAGAAATTGAAAATGTATGTGAAAAATATCCATAGGATTGATATAGTATGCTGTGTGATCTAAGCAAGCCGATGTATTCGGGCAGCATTGCCATATAAATAAAGCATTGCTCTCCTCATTCAACATAGTCACTATCAACATCTTTCGTAATTTGTAGCAATTTTAATTTAAATTATTTTATCTTATCACATTGAATTCGCCAAACCTCAAACAAAGATAATGAAGTGTAGTTTTTGTTCTATTTTTTCGATGGGTCTCGATTTAGAAACAATTAGATATCAGAAACAAGATATTTATAGTTATATTAGATTAATTATAGTAATAGGTTAAGTTGTTCTTAAATCACTTTCCTCATCAACCATAATTCTAACTTTAGTCTGATAAGTTGCCATTTTATTCTGTTAAATATACAATAGTGATCCAGTAGAAAAAGGCATGCCCAAAATTAACTCAATATATTTTAGCTATAACGTAGTCGTGGTGTATAGTCACGTTTGCAGCATAAATGGGATTGATATACATTGATCCAACGAATAGGAATATTTTCACTTGAAAACAACTTTGATAAATGTAATATTTATATTTCTTGAAAATTTATACGTCTTATAATGATGGAGTAGTTGTTGTCCGTTTTGATTGTATGGTAAATAAGTTGGGTGAGGGTGCCGCCACCAAGAAAACGTGTGTTTTATTGGTAGCTTCATTGTTACCACATCCCCAAACATCTGCACCATCATAAGCGTTTTATAGTCACTACTCATAAACGCATTTATGCAAATTTAAGACAAAATAAAATATTCGCCAGCAAAGCTGTGGGTTACAGCTATTATTATATATAAATCAGAACATGTTCTGTTTTCTAGTTTATATTGATTCCAAAACAGTTATTTGCTATTATAAATATTATTGGCCCCTGAGAAAGTTTAAATAACCTCTTGTTCCTAGTTTATTAATGAAGGAAGACGCCTTCCGTAGTAAAACCGTTCCTTATGGCCTTTGACTTCATTACCGGCGTGGAAACGAACCAAGGCTAGCAAGTACAATGGTTTGCTCGAATAATTAGCGGATATTCATTTGCTTGGGTTCTGCCTCCTTACCGACCATAAACACAACCACTTATATCTCTGTTAGATGTCCAGAATAAATAATATTTTTTTGAATAAGTGTATTTTTCTGCGTTCTTCCTTAAGGCTATTTTTATGTTTTTATTTATCAGTTTTCGATGAGTATATTTACTTTAGTTTACAATGAAATCAAATTTGGCCACATTTATCATTTTCAAAAATTTTTAAACTGTTTTTTTATAAATGGAAACCGATATTTTCTACTAAAAAACCGGTTTTCGTATTTCATAATTTTCTCCAAAAAAAAAAAAAACGGTTTTAAAAACCGACAAACCCTGATGTCTATCTTCTTTTCTTTTTTTCACAAAAAATTATTTAATTCAGTACTGGTGAAAAAGTTGTAAAACATCCCAGGAACATACTAATTATAACTTATATCGTTATAAATACAATATATATTCTATCCCTCTACGGGATATTTGTCAAAGCTTTCCATCAATTTCATTCGTTGCAGATGCAAAGGTTAGAGATATACTCAACCCGAAGCTGGGAAGCAAGAATGGCCCCATTTTATTCTATGGTTTCATCGACACTTCATTATGGAGCCGCGATTTGGAGGTTAAACTATCTGGAAGTCTTAGAGTCGATACAGACTAAATTTTTAAAGTAATTATATTTTCGGCCTAAATGTACTCCGTATTATATTGTTTGATTAGAATTTGGACTAACTCCTTTAAAAGTAAAAATTCTGAAGAAAGTAATAATTTTTTTTATTAACTCAGTGTCTGAAAATCGACTGCCACGTAAATGCCATGTTAAACTCACTATCTTGGACACAAAAATGAGTGACACAGGTTGTAATAGGATCTCAAAATCAAGAAAATTAGCAGTATTATAGCATATAATTATATTGTAGAAGTCTTATTGGAAAAAACCCGAAATACCTATGATATGCATCAATAAATCATAAATAACCTATATGAATACCTTAATAAAATATAAGCATCTTATTATAATTTTAATTTTTTTTTTAAATCAGCTGACTAGGTTTGTCAATATTGTAAATAACTAGAAATAATTTAATTAATCTAAATTGTGATTGAGAGTTCTAACGTAATAAAATAAACGAGAATAAACAATGTTATATTTGTTTATAAAGCTTTATTTACGGTCTAACGATCCTCTAAGTGGTATTGAAAACATAAATTTTATTCTTCTATTCATTGATCTATAGTAAGGGGAAGTATTGCTATCGTGAAAATTTTCGAATTTTACTTTCACTTACTATATGTAGTAAGGGAAAGTATTGCGATCATGAAAATTTTTAAATTCCAGTTTTTAACAGAGATACACGTTTTAGAGCCCCCTGAGTCCAAAGAGCCAAGTCTCACAAAAAGGTCTGTGTGTGTGTGTGGTAACCCCGGGCAGAAATAGATAATATGAAACTGAAATTTCATATTTAAGACAACTATACGCCCGAGACGTTACAAAATCTTTTTTATCAAAATGAGCTTACCAGAACAGCCACATTATAATATGCATTTTCCACCTTTTTTCGATTTTATCGAATACAGTTCCGACGATTTTGATTAAACTCCCTATATCGATATAAAATTTAATGGACTTTAATATCAGGTAGATTTCAGTTTGATTAAAATGGTCTGACAGGGCCTAAATGTCGATATTTTACTTTTTTTCCTGTAAAGTACCTTTAATCGTGTAGATTTTATAAAAATAACAATATTATCTTGTTACCACTGATGAAAAACAGGTAAATATATAAGTTGAACGAATTCGATATCTAACTAAAGGAGAAAACGGAAAAAATATTTTTTTAATGCAATTTTTTGATTTTGAGCATAGCAGCAGTAATATACACGTATAATATACCGTTGGAAAGCTAAATCTTTTAGAATAAATATTATTTAATGCACAAACTTGTAAAAGTTAATAAATATTGATGAAAACCAGATGAAACTGATTACTTTAGATAATAATATAACCGATTTTTTAATAAAACACATGTTTTTATAGAAATTTAATTTAATTAGTTCTTTAATAGTTTCACGTTTTTTTATCTCTAACTGTATTTGAAAATTCTTTCATTGATTTTAAAAATGGAGGTAAGTGAAAGTCGTGTGTTGCACATGAATTTTTTTTCATTAAACAACGGTTAAAAATAATGAATTTTCAGTTGATTGCGTTGTGTAACCCGCTATACACAAAAAGAAAAAATCAATTAATTAATTGACGTATAACATAGGTGGTCTCAAAGCTTTGACTGACACTGTAAGTTTTTTAAGTCGTAAAAGAACAGTTTTTTTAATTCGTTCAAAAGAGTCGGTCTTTAAAGTTTTTTTGAAATAATAGCTTCCGAATTTCCAATTTAAATCTTTTTCTCATAAGGGCTAGAGCTAGAAAAGAAAAAAAAAAAAGTAACTATGCAAAGTTAGTGAATTCCCAACTCCCAGCACAAATTTTCGTCCGTAGTTCCTCAGTCTGCGTGTGCCTGCGAGTTTATCTTGTGACTGCCAGCGATTTATCAGCGAGGGATCTTCTTGCACGGAATAATAATCGAGGATAAAAAAGGAACTGGGGTAAAAAAAAAAAAGGAAAAGAAGAGGGCTGAGAGAAAGAATACCTCATGGGAGGGAAAAGGGGCCAACTAGAAACCACACTCTGAATCTTAATTCCGGTTTCATTCCCGTACGAGGTTTCCCCGCCTCCTTCTACATTCGCCGTGTGTCGTTTAAAAGATTCAATATTTGCTCTTAAAGTGGATTCTTGAATACTCACGTCCAGAATCGGTGGAATATAGATTTCTGTAAGTCAGTTTCTATATCAGAAAAAATCGGGGAGAGCATTACAACAAATTTACTTCTAGCATACTATTTTTACTTTCACTTACCTGTATATGGTATGTATTTCATATACATGTAATGTATTGAGATAGTGAAAATTTCCAAATTATAGTTTTCTCTGGAAATACACGTTTGAGGGTCTCTTGTGTCCAAATGACCAAATATCGCGAGATTTGTGGTAGTGGTGTCCGAAAACGAAAAGTTGTATAAAACCGAATTTTGGTATTTTAGAAGCGTATATGACTGGGATGAACAACGGCTTAAGGTTTTCTAAAATAAGGTACAGCGTAAAATATTTGGTCCGAAGAGAGATGAGGGCACTGGGGACTTTAGAAGGTTACTCAACGTGAGATTACGGATCTTGTACCCTGTGAATATAATTGAGTTGATAGCATCGCGGAGACTCAAATGGGCGAGTTAAGTTGTTGGGCACGGTGAGGATCGGATTCCGAGAAAGTTGGTATTCGCTGATCCGACTGGTATGCGTCCGAAAGGTAGGCCGAAACGTCGATGGGAGGATTAAGTCTGATCTCGGGAGCTTGGGCTTGAACGGTGAACATTGGACGAGTCAGTGTAGGCGGAGTTTGGTGGTATCGGCATCGAACCTTCGGGTTCGGTAAGCCTATTATTATTATATGACTGGGATGTTAAAGCTACTGTTTCTGTTCAATGATCGGCGAAACAGGAGAGCCTCTTTATACTATTAAAAAAATATAAATAAAAAATGAAAGAATGAAATAAAATTAAAACCTGTATTACTACAACCCATGAAGGGTCTTGGGCTCAGGTTATATAGAGATTCGTACTGTTTCTAGTCCGACGGCCGTACAACGAGGTGATTAACCCGAAATCACACTCAGCCGACAGGTTTTCCCCCATTTTTGGGTACCCACTTTATGGAGGCTTGGTCTGGCCCAGAAGGGTCTCCTTACCCCTGACAGGTATAAATAATATTCTGACACCGAGATTCGAACCCAGGATCCAGGAAACAGTAAACAAGTGCTCTATTCACTAGCCAACACCACTCCTTCACTTCACACTTTGCATTCTGCAAATTTTCATACATAGACTTCCCCAAAAATATCACGAACGATTTTGATTAAACTTCCTATATCGATGTAAAATTTAGATGGGATAGATAGGTTTAATTCTGATTGAAATAGTCTGTGTGGGATTTATTGAAATGTTTTTATACAGATGTAAATATCAATAAATATGTTGTTTTTTTTTTAAATTTTTTAAATGATTCATTAATTTTACCTTGATAACATTCTTTTAAACAGCTTTTAATTGGATTTTTTTTTTCGTTGGTTAATAAAGCATCTAATTGTAAATGTTTTTTTATTTACATACAGATTTGCATTTATTGATTAACTATTAATTTCTATTGGGAATTGTGGGGAGTTGAATTATTGAGCTTAACAAAGGTTATCTTTAAAATGTTATCTATATTCTGCACGCAAAGGTTCTCTCTATCAGATAATATTATAATGAATTGTGGGGATATAGATGTAAGTTTTCTCTTACACAACAAACCGCAATGTGCAAATGACGCAGTTAGCAAAATGCTCTTATTCTAATTATTGTTACAAAAATGTTTTGTAATTCATCCCATATTCCCTTTTTTAGCTTGATCAATTACATATAAGAAATCCTAAGGACATTTATAATTATACTAATAGGCTTATACCTCCAAATGCTGCCTACACAGTGTGGTCCAATGATCACCGGTTCAGCAAAAACTCCAGGAAGGCCTTAACACAATCCTCCCATCGACACTTTGGCCTACCTCTCGGAGGCCTACCAGTTCAGTGCCTATCAGTTCAGTGCATACTAACTTTTTCGGAATTCGTTTTTCACTGAGCCTAAGAACTTAAAAAGCCCATTTGAATCTCCGAGATGCTATCAATTCATACTCACAGGGTATTCCGCAATTTCGGTGTGCTACCATCTGGATTACCCAAGGCCTCACCCCTCTAAGGATCAAATATATTATGCAGCACTTAATTCTCAAAATGGAAAAAAAAATATGGGAAGTTAGAAGACAGTGTAAAGAGAAATTGTGTATAGTAAGTAGTGTGAGAGAAATATACAAATATGATATGTTATAAAAATTAGAGTAATAAGAATAAAATATAAAAATCTGGTGCGGGCAACACACGACTTTCACTTACCTCGATTTTTAAAATCAATGAAAGAATTTTCAAATACAGTTAGAGATAAAAATACGTGAAACTATTACGGAATTAATCAAATTGAATTTATATAGAAACATGTGTTTTATTAAAAAATCTATTATATTATTATCTAAAATAATCAGTTAGTTTTATCTTCTTCTCATCACTCTCTATTATCTTCTAAAAGCTTGTGTATGAGATGATATTTTTTCTAAAATCTTTAGCTTTCCAACGGTATATCATACATGTATATTACTGCTCTGATGTTCTTACTTTTTTTACTTTATAGGCGTTCCATCAAGGGTTGCCTCCACCAGTCAGTGCAGAGTTCCAAGCGCTTCGGTCCAACCAATCATCTCTGATGTTCAAAAACGAAAAATTGCATTAAAAAAATATTTTTTCTGTTTTCTCCTTCAGTTGGGTATCGAATTTATTCAATTTATATATTTACCTGTTTTTCATCAGCGTTAACAAGATAATCTAGTTATTATTATTGAATCTACAATATTAAAGGTACTTTAGGGGAAGAAAATTTAAAATATCGGCATTTAAGTCCTGTCAGACCATTTTTATCCAAATAAAACCTACATGATATTAAAGCCCATTAAATTTTACATCGATATAGCGAGTTTAATCAAAATCGTCAGAACGGTTTTCGAGAAAATCGAAAAAAGGTGCAAAATGCATGGTATAAAGTGCCTCTTCTGGTAAGCTCATTTTGATGAAAAAAGTTTTGTCACGTCTCGGGCGTATACTTGTCTTAAATATGAAATTTCAGTTTCATAGGACTTACCGTTTCCGCCCGGGAGTTACCACACACACACACACACACAGACACACTAAAATGTGATTTCCCTTGAAAACTGGAATTCGAAAATTTTCACGATCGCAATACTTTCCCTTACTATATATATCGTAGTAAGTGAAAGTAAAAAAGTTGAACATTTATAATAAAAAGCAAATTAGAATATGACATGGAAAAATAATGTTACATGTATATGACGTACAAATATATCAATATCTACACAAATAAAAAAAAATATAGATATATGTAGTGAATAAATAAGTACAGATATCCTTACATGAGAAACAATATGGTGGAAAAAATATATTATCAGGAGTAGAAAGGAAAAATGATGAGATGGGGAAACGAAAAAAAATATTAACTTGATGTTAGCAACGGTGTTGAGTAAAACTCATGTGTTGCGAGCACCAGATTTTTTTCTATGTTATGATGATTTAAAGATTATTGTATTTATTGCTTGGAATCATTAATGGGCCAGTAATAATTCTTATTTTTTTGTTCATTCATGGTATTCTTAAGTGACCTTGTCCCAGAATAATGAGTTTTTTTTTTCATGCAATCACTCGTTCATTTATTATTTCAAAATCTTTGACGAATCTTTACAGTTGTGCCTCTAGCTATTGTGAACTTTATAATCTCCTTAAGATGTGATAAAAGCCATACTCTGTGATGAGGCCATTTATATGTACACTATCCAAAGGGGAACGTGTGTGCTTTAGCTTTTGTCGGAGTCAGAAAAGTGCTTGAGAAGCATTAATGGTTTCCTTGGTTCTGAGATAGGAAAGGAACTTGAGTACTTCTCAGGATTCCTTTGAGTATAAACCCGGCTTTCTATTGAAACCGGAGACAGAACTAGCTATCCACGCCCTACTAAACCCTTCCATTTCATTCCGTCTCACGGCGCCCGTTGCACAGTGTAAATTTCGAGGCTTCTGATTGGACAGTGTTGGTGACGTTTTTAAGGATGAGAAACCCTTCTTTTTACTACATTATCTTTATTTGGCCACTTTTATTAATCGTATTTCACCCAAAAATATAATAAAAGCTTATATAAATTATAAGCTCTGGTGCAGGCCGTCAATATTTATTTTCATATCCATGTTATCTAATAATGTTATTCAATTCTAAAACTCTATACAAATCTGGGAGTTAAGTTAGAGCAAAGTAACCATATTTTCCAAATTACTAGAAAATCCATCTCTATCCTCAAATAGCTGCTACGTTTACGTGACTCATCTGTTTGTGTGTCTTCTCTCATTCTCCACCATTTCGACTATGGATGCCTAGTATATGGGGGACTCAGTGGCGAAAATGAGACAAGGCTAAAGTGATTACTGAATAGGTTTATAAGATTCATGTATGGCCTCTCCAGGTAGTCATGCGTTTCTCACTGGTATTCAGGTGGTTCTATCCTGAATTCCGAGGAAAATACCTACTTGGTAGGGGTGGGTATACTCGAATGATCGTCATAATCGGATGATCGGACTTCGATGATTTAAATAATCGAATAATAAAAAAAAAAAAGGTCCTTCGATTATCCGAGCTTCTTATAATCCCTCGATTATCGTTAAACGAATGAGTTCGAATGATCATTCGTTTCTCCAAAACGATTAATTCAAATGATTGAAATAATCGAATGATCCGATAATCGTCATTCGATTATGCCCACCCCTACTACTTGGCATCTTCCTATTCCAATCCTTGCGAACCAGAAAGCCTTCCTATATCTTTGACCTCTTTTCTCCGCGCCCTTCCGTGCACACCCTAAATACATGATCCCAACCTACCGATCTATACCAACCCTCTCATAGAACAGCTTCTTTTATAGAGTCATTCATTATCCGTGCTACCATACTTTGGAATACTTTACCCTCCCCCTCAGAAAAGTGTCATCCCTAACCACATTCAAACACCAATTATTTAACCACCTCATTAAAATTTAATCTTCCGCACCTGTGTGATAAATCTATAGTTTGATAATACTGAACTAAGCTCATTTGATGTTATCTTTTATTAATATTAGCTTTATATAATTTACTTGACTCAATGAATTTTTGTTTCCTCGGGTTCTGCAACTTGCGTCACATTCCGACACTTAGTACAATATTTCCGAACGCCAGTGCTCCCTGTCCCTGCAGTCCTCCTCCGTCAAGCCTCTGGCCGCCATGTCCTCCCTCACACTCTCTATCCACGTTTTGCGGGGTCTTCCTCGTCTTCGCCTCTTCTGCGGGGAGTACTTCATTATTTTATGAGGCCACTGCGTCCCTTCCATCCTCATGACATGGACATACCACATGAGTTTCTTTGATATATCATTCAAGATGTTCAGCTCAGCCCCTACTTCTTTTCATATTTCCACATTAGGGATTCTTTGCAGCCTGGATATGCCGCAAGCTCTTCTACAAAAATCCATCTCGAGAGCCAACAATCTTCTTTCAAATGATTTTAGCACTGTCCATGTTTCAGCGCCATATAATGTGGTCCCTAGGATGAAGGAATGGTAAAGCTTTTTTTTTCGTAAGAAGCGACACCTGTTTGCTCCACAGAACACCATTTAAAATTCCTACGATCCTTCCACCATTTGCAATCTTATTTTTAATATCTTTTGTCATCGTTCCGAACTGATTCATGGCTACCCCAAAGGCGTTGCTCTGTGGGATCGTCCAATCCTCCACACAGATGGTTGAGACTGTTGAGTTACATGTCATATACTCTGTTTTTTCTCTGCTGATCTCTAGACCCAACTCAGAGTATTCTTCTTTCAATTTCCTCAGCATATTTAAGATCACATTCTTCTTCTTGATTCAAGACTCAATGATGATGTATCAAATAAAGCCAGACAAATTGGACTTTCCCTGTATATTTTATATTATTCTTAGGGAACGAAATGTCCCTGAATAAAAGTTATTTTTCATTTCATTTATGATTTATAAGGCAAAAATTAAACATTCCGCAGTGAACGTCTTAAAAATTTAGATATTTTTACTAAAAAGTTACTTCTTGTCTGCCAAACGTGGACCAAACTCTATTTCATTAATTGTACAACTGTTCATCTCCCAAATGCATTCTTTAAGAGTTATCATCAGTTTTACGATAAAATTTTATTATTCCAGCTCATATAAAAAATAAGACAATAATCACTTAATATTATCCATGTTTCACTCAGTCTTCATTACAATGTACAACATTGTATGTTTCTTATAGATTCAGAGAACTGTTATATTTTCAGTTACTGGAAGGAATTAGTCCGGGTGGCGGTCATTAAATGAAACAACTAAATAGTTTCAACTATTTTATTGTTTGCCAACGTTTCGACCCCCTTTGTAGGTCATCATCAGGGCGCATGGTGGGAGAATGGAAACTGACAGATATTATATTTTCGAATTTCTTATAATGATGTATTCTTATTAGATGGTACGGGTGGCGGAAAAAATTATAAGACTTATTTTTCAACTCACGTTCAATATTTTGATCGCCCCCCAAACCATCTCATCCTCTATTATGTTCACACATTTCAAAGTATATGAAATTGAAATATTTAAACGTATCATGACGTATGACCATTGTTACGTTAACTATGATTTATATTTAAATAAGTAACTTGAACGAGTAAATAAGTAACTTGAACGAGTAAATAAAATATAATTATGCGTCTCCTATTTCTTTTTCTCGCTTGATTTAATGCTTCAGTTTAATTATAGTTGATTTTTTCTTATTTTAATCTATGACTGTTTTATATTAGCGTGTTAACAATATGTATTTTTTTTTTTGTAAATAATGAATAAACCAAGCTATAATTTTAAATGAAGAACATATGGTACACTTAGCACAACATTGGTTCGCTTTAAAACTTTACATTAAGTTTGCATGGTATATCCTTTTATTATAACAGAAAACATTTAGTTCCAATTAAATACTGTTGAAAATAGAATATAATGGCGCATGTGGTAAACCGATTTCGGTGTAACAATCAGACATATATATCGACCAATAATTAGTACGCAATTCCAGTTTCGCACTAGCGTGGTAATTTTTTTTTATCAATAATTATTTAATACAATTAGATTGTTTTTAGTTCCTAAATATTTTTCCTCTTCTTTCGATCGAGATCAGCTCCCGCTCGAAGACCTCTGGTCCTCAACACCCTGTAACTATCATTTCCTGGATCTTCCTCATTTTCGCTTTTCCATCGTTTGAAACATATAGGTCAATTTTGGCTACCGTTTGTCTGTCATTATTTGTCATTCCATACTATTTCAACCTTTTAATTTCTACTAAAAATCAGTCCGGGTGGTGGTCTGTGAATGAAACAATTAAGTAGTTTCAACTATTTATTTTCTGCCAACGTTTCGACCCCTATTGCTGGTCATCATCAGGGCAGGGGGAGTAAAACCGTGATGGTTTGTAGAGATGAGAGTTTTTGCTACTGTTGAGATGTGGATAGTATATCTTGTCTGCGATTCTGTTTTTGTCATCATAGTGGATATAATTAGTTGACCGTTGACAATTAATAGAAGGAATTAGTCCAGGTGGCGGTCAGTGAATGAAACAATTAAGTAGTTTCAACTATTTATTTCTGCCAACGTTTTGACACCATTGTTGTTCATCATATCCATAATTATATCTACTATAATGAAAATAACACAGAAACGAAAAAAAGATTTATCCACCCCAACTCTCCGTCGCAGCGCCAGAATACAAAATCGCAGACAAGATATACTATTCACATCTTAACAACAGCAGACAGCCTCATCTCTACAAGCCATCACTTCTACACCTCCTGCCCTGAGGTGAACCCACAATGCGGGTCGAAGCGTTGGCAGAAAATGAATGGTTGAAACTACTTAATTTTTTACTTTCACTTACTATATATAGTAAGGAAAGTATTGCGATCGTGAAAATTTTCGAATTCCAGTTTTCAACGGAAATACACGTTTTAGGGTACCCCAAGTCCAAATAACCAAGTCCCGCAAAAAGGTCTGTGTGTGTGTGTGTGTGTGTGTGTGGTAACTCCCGGGCGGAAACGGTAAGTCCTATGAAACTGAAATTACATATTTAAGACAACTATACGCCCGAGACGTGACAAAACTTTTTTCATCAAAATGAGCTTACCAGAAGAGGCACTTTATACCATGCATTTTGCACCTTTTTTCGATTTTCTCGAAAACCGTTCTGACGATTTTGATTAAACTCGCTATATCGATGTAAAATTTAATGGGCTTTAATATCATGTAGGTTCTATTTGGATATAAATGGTCTGACAGGGCTTAAATGCCGATATTTTAAATTTTCTTCATCTAAAGTACCTTTAATTTTGTAGATTCAATAATAATAACTAGATTATCTTGTTAACGCTGATGAAAAACAGGGAAATATATAAATTGAATAAATTTGATACCCTACTAAAGGAGAAAACAGAAAAAATATTTTTTTTATGCAATTTTTCGTTTTTCAACATAAGAGCAGTAATATACATGTATGATATACCGTTGGAAAGCTAAAGATTTTAGAAAAAATATCATCTCATACACAAGCTTTTAGAAGTTAATAGAGAGTGATGAGAAGAAGATAATACTAACTGATTATTTTAGATAATAATATTATAGATTTTTTTATTAAAACACACGTTTTTTATATAAATTCAATTTGATTAATTCTTTAATAGTTTCACGTATTTTTATCTCTAACTGTATTTGAAAATTCTTTCATTGATTTTAAAAATGGAGGTAAGTGAAAGTCGTGTGTTGCCCGCACCAGATTTTTTAATTCAGTAATTCTCAGCGGTCAACTAATTATCTCCACTTTTTATTTCTATTTTGTAGAGCATGATTGTTGCTTGTTGGACATTTTACTTTCAATAGTTTTGTTGAGAACATGCAGTCTATAAATGGCATAAGAGTGCCTCCAAAAGTCATTTCCGATGTAGTCATCCAAAAGATGCACGTAGTTGCATCTTTATCGTCTTTCATCATTACTGCCTGGTCGTCAGAAAATAATTTTTTTTTTACAGAAGATAAAATGAAATTTAAAAAAAAAAATGATTTTATCGATGACTGAGAAAAACAATAGACCATGGGTATGTCTATCCAATGAGTTTACATATAGAGAGGTGGAGTCATTCTGATTTGCGAACAAGAACAACATATTTCGTCAACGTCATTGGTCTCATGTTACTTGGATAGATGTTTTAGGGTTCTTTTGTGATAAATAGTCAATAAATAAATGAAAACTAGTTACCTTTATTGGGAGAAGCAAGAAAGTTAATAGACAAAAAACTGATGAATTTATCAAAATACAGTATGTAAATAAGAGCTGTTTATTTGGAATAGAAAAATATATATAAGAAATGTATTAGCCTAAAGCAGAATGGAAATTTTGAAAATTCATACGAAACGAAATTATATACGGGTCATTCTCAACGAAACGTAGAAACGCTGTCCAAATTATTTCCCTCGTACAACAACTAGTCATTTTTATATTTTTTCTGTTAGATATTTGTCTGCTCTACTTCGTGCACATTCATAAGTTCAAATAAATGAATTATACCTGTATGAAAAATTTGAATAAATGTCCGAAACATCATTAGCTCACCCTGTCCAAATCAGACTTTGCCAAGTTTAACGTGGTACTCAATCAAGGTACTGGAAAGATTTAACTGGTTTGGTCCATTGCATTCATACATACAACTCTATAGTTTCAGAATACAGCATTGCAGGTTGTGAAAACGGTTTTATCTGTTTTAAATAAATAAAACTGAAATGTCTAAGGGTTTTTGCGTCATTGGCTTACCCCGAACGGTGTTTCGCGCCGTGATCTCCCTTCAAGCCATATAAAGGCGGGAAAAGGCTCGCAGAAACCGACAGAAGAAAAGGAGGTTTGTAACCGCCTGTATCTTTCACGGTGGCGGGGAGGGAAGACGTACGCTAGAGAGTGAGAGTATTTTTATTGGCCGTCATTGTCGCACCCACTCTACCTCTGCTAGTTATTTTTAATAGGTGATTTTTTTCGTGATAGGGTGCAGCTTACTGCGTAGATTGATGTATTCTTTATTTTGATACTTTGTTTCGGAGAGCAAACTTTCGATTTGTCATTGACGCGCTCGTCATTAGGGCACCCCACAGAATCAGGTGCGCCAATGATGAAACGGGTGGTTTTTTTTTTATTTCCTTTTAAACATACTGCTCTGGTTCACACTTTATCGTACTCAATCGGTTGCTAATTGTATATAGAAGCGATTTAAAAAAAATATTAAACAGATGAAAGAGGCGAGAACTATCTTAACCCTTATAGACGTTAAAAAACCTTTGGGATATCATTCCAAAAATCATTGGCTCACCACTAGATCGTCATTAGCCCAATTTATGATTTCTGGAATAATTATTTTTGAATTAATTATTTATCAATGGAATTAATTATTTTGATAATTACTCCCAATCAAGCTCTTCTGAGTGCTACATCAGATCATATTTCATATATAGGAGCGCAAAAAAAAAAAAAAAAAGGATGGACCAAAAATTCAACTTTTGAAATTTTCAAGAAAGACACCCGATTTTACGTTTTGCTTAGATTATGAGAAATATATGATACGATAATTTTCAATCATAGCAACACCAACAGAGCTAGAGCGTGTCAAACGTGTTACGTTTTCGGAAAAAAAAAAGAATATAGACCCCAGCCAAAAGAATATATAAAAAAAAAAAAAGAAAAGAGAATGTTGCATATCAACTGATCTTAATTCCCAATTTGATAGTAATATGATGCACTTAGTTACAAACTCTAGACTAGTTTTCTAGCTGGAACATGTAATCTACATAATAACTTCTCGAAACATGTAAGTGGCGACCCCGAGGCATTATCTTAAATGCAACATGAATATGCAGAGGGGCCTCCTAGTCAGGGTAGGCTTTTTATCAGTAACACATGCGAGCATGTTTTGTTCTTTTACAAAACCTCTATTTTCAAATGTGATTAAAACCATCCGTTCTCGGCTATATCTCAGATTTAATTAATGTGAAAGCATTAATGTTTCAGTCTTTCTCATTTCAGAGAGAGGTGGAGTAGACTGCGTTATTGATCTCCGGTATCCCGGTTCGAAGCTAGTTGTGGTACAATAATTATTTATTCTGTTGATTCAACTGTTGGCGAACCATGAGGTATAGAGAACCGTCTATCGAATACCATGCCACTATAAAGTGGGTAACTATAAATTCGGGACATGATCCTGGCAGCTGAACGAGGTCTCATCCAAAGCACCTCTTCCTACAATGTTTTGCACATAAAAAATACAAATCTTTATTTATACTTGTTGAGTTTTATATTATTTTGTTTTATAATAGTAGTTTCGTATTTTTTATATACCTTGGGCAGGTAGAATTTAGAACAGCTGTTTCTTTTAATCATTTTATAATTTAAAAATATAATAGGAGGTAATAAGAAAAAGGTTACATTGTTTTTGTTATTGACGGGAGCGGAGACTAAAAGGCTTTGCTAATCTTAATGTTTCTACTCTGGCTCCCATCTTTAATCCTCTTGGTCGAGAAGGACGCATCTATTAGTTTTTCTTTATGAAGAAGCTGCCGCCGACGGCCCGTACAATATCGCCATCACTGCTGGTAACAGGTCAGCCAATGTTTATTTATGGACTATAGTTTAGTTTTAGTTATATTAATTTAGATTCACATTTCATTTTTGTTGATTTAATTATTGTATACTGTTTCATTTTCATTCTATTTAACTATTGAAAGGCATTTATTTATGTTTTGTTCGATATATAGCTATACTTACTTTCATTTTCATACTGTCACTTCAATAAATTTTGTATTTAGTTTTGTTTAAGTTTTTTTCATGTGTATATATATATATATATATATATATATATATATATATATATATATATATATATATATATATAATGTTTCAATTTATTTTATATGTTTCATGATAATTTATTATGTTCTATTTACAGCAAATTTTATTTGTATTATAATTTTACCTGCCCGGGTTAATTAATATGGTCCCTTGTATGGATAACAGGTTTGACATAGTCCGTTTTTTTTTTTGTCCGGCGCTAACTTCAGTGTTAGGGTATTTCGGCAATAACCGCGCCCAATACTTATATTATGTAAAACCCTTCATTTGTTGTTGAGATACAGTTTTTTTTTCTCTTTTTTAGACGTTGATGAGTTTTAAAGAGAGTACTTTAACATACAATTAATAAACTCTGAATCGGTCTGACAGAGATATTTTTAACATGAATGACACCTCATTCGAATTGCACACTTGCGTGTAAGTCCACTAGTTTAAAAAATATTATAATAAGTAACCGAATAAAATATGAAACGTTGTTATTTATGTATATATAAGTATATATAACCGCATAACCACGTTGTTTTATGTATGCAACGTTTTTATATCTGCTGCGGTCGCGAAAAACTAGATAACTCGAGTTAAATAAAAAATGAGTTAACTCCACGTATCGCTCCCTCAGATCGTTCCCCACGTCGTGTTAAATTGGTTAAAAAAATTTCTTGGAGTAAGAATTTTACGGTGGAAAGAAAGTTGTATGTTAATCACTCTATTTTAGGTATTACGTAAAGTTTAAGTCGCTCACCTGTAAAATAAAATATTTTGACTTGACCACTTATTCACGACTGCAACAGATATATCTTAGTTATATGATTCTTTAACATGTAAGGATTTATGTGAACGCTATTGGTGAATATTACTGCTTTTAAGTCTTTTCTTTTCTTATATGCAATGAGACGTTGATTTCCAAAAGGTACTATATCCATTCTGGGGAATTTTACAGGGAATCTCTCATTATTATATTATTAAACCATTTAATTTGATTCTTTTCGCATCAAAATCTAGAATTATTTCTTTACTAAATTTTGGTGTTCGTACTCGTTATTGAAAAAAAAATATTTTATTTATTCAAAAGTTACAAAATATCGATAATAACACTTTAAAAGACAATAATGACAATCTTGATAATAACAATATGGCTATACTAGATCTGACATAGATTGCGTACCGTAATTACTGCGAGGACTTGAAGAGAGAGTGTGTGTCCTGGGAGAAGGGGCAGGGTATATATAGGTTAATAGGACTGCTGAATAAGATTCAAGGAATATGGTGTGATCTGCAGGTGCACTATGGCCTCATGGTGGCGTGACTCCTCCGTCCTTATGAGAGTGAAGCCCACTGAACTCTAAATTTAAGGATTTGGGACGGTTTGTCTATTCTGTAAATATTGAAACCAAGCTCTGGCTCTGCCATCAAAACATTCAGGTGGTTGAGGATGGGTACTTGGATTATCATTTGAAGGATTAGAACACAGTAATTCCAGTTTACAATACTGACGATAAAGATTATAGCATAAAAGATATAAACATATTACATAAAATATATAAGAAATAAATTGGGATATAGTTATATCATAAGGTTCTAATTCTTCTATTTCTATATTACTTAAGTCTATTTGTTGTAATTCCTCAAAAGTAAAATTTGTTGATACAATAGTTTTATTATTAACAGAATGATAGGAAATAAAAGGAATATTTACATTGTCAACATAAGAAAGTGGTACATTTATATTTACAAATTTCTCATTTTCATTAAGATTAAGGAGGCTAGTAGATGGTAGATGATACATTTGTGTGTTTGTTACACTAGTTGTTACATTGCTAATATTAAAGGTTAAATATTGGTGTAATGTGGGTATAAGTTTGATTATAGGGTTTGTTCTTATTTCTACAGCTTTACAATCATTTAATTCTATATTCTTACATAATTCTAAAATACATTTGTCCTTAATCTCTATCATGTCTTTACAGTAATGATGATTATTGAATTTAATACAATTTCCATTGTAAAACGAATTTTTAAATCTAATGATTAGTTGTTCTTTAATCTTTAGAGTAATGACTTTATTATTCCTTGTAACTGGATATGACATAGCATAATAAGTTGTTTTTGGCAATGATTTCAAAGGGATTTTAATAAAATAATAAATTAATCCTGTATCTGATAGGGAACAAAATGTGGAGCTAAGTAACCAGTTTAATTCTACATTTTCTGTGATTGGTTCTCCGAACGGTATGTTTAATTGTTCTAGTTCTCTAGTCGTTAATATGCTTGGATGGGTAATTCCTAATTTACATTGTTCTAAGGAAAATTCTATATCATTTAATTGATTTTCTACTAAATCTAATACGGCTAATAAATCATGATACATTAACTTAGTAAGAGCTAAATCTGTAAAATTATTTATTTTTTCTATACTATCCTTATATTTATTTAAAACAATTATTTCTTTATTAAGTTTAGATGTTAATTCTTTATTTAATCCTAATCTAACATTTTCATTATGCTCTATGTGATACATATTTCTCTCGATTTTATTTAAAATATTATCATACTTTTCTTTGTCATCGGCGTCCATATTGCCGGTGAGCCAACTAATAGCATTGCCTAGTCCGTTAATTAAACCTCTTTTTGATCGGTTATTCCGATTTATATTTACAATATGATTAATTTTTTCTAATATCTTGTTATATTTTTGTTCAATAATATTATGCAAAGTTTTATATTCATTACTAATTGTTAATACGTCAATGCTAATCTTAAGGGTTTGAATTTCTCTTGTTAAATTTGTAAGATTCTTATAATGTAAAAATGTGTACCAATCTTCAATTATAAAAGATGGATTAATTTGTACGATGGATGCTCCTGGTCCGTCAGATAAATCTTGTATTAGCAGGGTCTGTATCTGAACCGTAAGCGCTGCGATCAGAAGATACTTGAAACAATTCGTCGTCGAACTCAAAGTCATCTTGGCTGACTCCTGTAACATTAGACGTTTCTATTTCTTTTATGACATTCTCAGTATCTTCATCAGTTATTTCTGGGTTTTTTTGACTTGTACTAGGTTTATTATTATTATTATTTGATTTCTTTTTCTTAGTGACCTTTTTCGGTCGTTTGACTTGATCAGGGTGGAGTTTTTTCTTTCTACCTTTATTTCTATTTTGAAATCTTTTATCAACATACTTTCCTTTTTCGTATTTAGGATCTATTTTCTTTTTCTGTTGTCTCTTTATATACACATCTTCCGGGATTTCTATGTCTTCTCTATTTTCATTTAACTTGCCTATTTTTCTCTCTTTATTTTGTTCTATACCTTTCTTAGTTATTTCGAAAAGCTGCTTCATTTTCCGATGGTACTCATGAACAAGATATTCTTTTATTTCCGGGGATTCATTATAAGTTTCATTAGTGATACCGAAAGTTATTTCGTTAGGGGTCATTTTAAGATCTTGATTAAGGGAATTATTATATGCTGTCGTTGCTTGCTCTAACTTATCTTCCTCTTTATCATCTTTGTTTTCTATGTTTATAAGTCTTAAAATTTCTAATAACGAAGAGCTTGCTCGATTAAGCAATCCAAGAGAGTTAGGGTGATTGGGGGTAGTATAATGTAATTCAATATTTAAGTAGTTTAGAAAATCTTTAAACAAGTTATTGTCGAATTCTCTTCCGTTGTCACATGATATTTTTTGGGGTTTTGGAAAATATGCTAAATATTTTTTCAATACTTTCATGCTTTCTATGGCATTATAACTCGTTGCGTAATAAGAAAATATTCTTTTGGAAAAAGTATCTACTATTAAATAAATGTAATAATTACTCATGTGTAAGGTATCAATCATTAAATCTGTAAAGGGTTTCTCAGGTGTGGGAGTAATTTTAAATTTTTGTTTTATAGGTCTTCTATCGTATTTGCCTTTTCCACATGTGTCACATTTGTTTATAATTTCTGTGATATGATCTTTCATATTGGGCCAATAAAATTTGGTTTTCAAAACTAAATATGTTTCATTTATACCTCTGTGGCATGTCTTGGCGATATGATAATCAAGGATAAGTAATTTCTGGTCTTCCGTGTTCTTTACATCTGGCAATAGTTTATAATATCTTTTAATTCTATTTGTGGGAAATTTTTCTCTAATGAGTGATGCAACTTTATTAAATAATGCATTATACCAATTATTTTCACTTTCTATAGAATCTGATATGGGTGAGCAGTATATGCCGTAAGTTATATTTGGTCTTAAGATTTCTAAAAGTTTTTCTTCTATTTCAAAATCTTTTTCATGATAAGGCCAAGTAAATTCAATTGTTGTTCTTTGCTTATTATTGAATATTGTTTCGCGTTGAATTTTCGCGTGTCCCTTTTTTATTATTATTTGATTTTTCTCAACATTTACTGGTCTAGATTTATCATCAACTATTAAGATTCTGTTATCGGAGGATTCTGTGGAGTGCTGCGTTGCTAAAGAAGATATATCATCTTGAATTATTTCTTGGTGTTCACCATTATTATTTTCTTCTATGTTTTCATCATTATTAATTCCTTCTAAGTTTTCATTGTTAGCTTCTTCTTGGGTTTCTTCTATTCCCATTTCTTGTAATAAATCTACGATTTCTTGTGAATAGTTATTAGGAGAATTTTCTGTATGAAAAATATCAAATTCTGGTTCTTTTAATTTCCTTTCTTCAATAGGGTAACGGGATAAATGATCGGCGACTTTATTAGCCTTTCCTTCAATGTATTTTATGTCATATTCGAAATCTTCTAACAATAATTTCCATCTAATTAATCTGGCGTTCTGTGTTTTACACGTTCTTAAATATTCTAAAGGTTTGTGATCTGAATATATGAAAAATTTTCTACCGTATAAGTAGGGTCGAAAATGATTGCAAGCCCAAATAATGGCTAAACATTCCTTTTCCGTTGTTGAGTAATTTTGTTCTGCTTTATTAAGTGTTCTGGATGCAAAACATACAGGGAGTTCTTTTCCATCTTTCTTCTGTGCTAATACTGCACCAATGGCGAAATTACTTGCGTCAGTTGTTAAGAAAAAGTCCTGATTGAAATCTGGAATTTGCAAAATGGGGCTACTACATACAAGTTGTTTCAATTTCTCAAAAGCGTTTTCATATAACTCTGGTTTGATTTCTTTTTGATCTTTTCGAAGACATCTCGTTAATGGGGAAGCTATCTTTGCGTAATTTGGTATCATTTTCCTATAGAAACCAGTTAATCCTAAAAAGCTTTTAATTTCTTTTTCATTTTTAGGGAGTTTAAAATCTTTTACTGCTTTTATCTTTTCTGGATTAGGTTCTATGCCGCGTTCGCTGATAATATGTCCGAGGAATAACAATTCTTTCTTGCAAAATTCTGTCTTATCGAGCTGAATCTTTAAGTTATGTTTTTCTAACTTTTTAAGAGTTTCTTCTAAATGTTTCCAATGATCTTGTAATTTTCAGAAAAAATTATAATATCGTCCATATAGACTAAAACGTTAATAGAATCTGAAAAAATGATATTCATGGCTCTTTGAAACGTTGCTGGGGCATTACTGAGTCCAAATGGCATGCGAAGGAATTCAAAGTGGCCTTGATCTGTAGAAAATGCTGTTTTTGGGATAGAACTTTCTTCGACTTTTATTTGATGGAAGCCTGAGCAAAGGTCCATTGCTGTAAATATCGTCGCTTTTCCTAATTTGCCTAAAAGGTCTTCAATATTAGGAATGGGGAATTTATCCGGGTTGTTTCTCGATTTAATTTCCTGTAATCAATCACCATTCGTATTTTTCTTTTTCCTGATGCGTCTGGCTTTTTCGGGACAATCCAAACGGGAGAATTGTAAGGGGAATTGCTGGGTCTTATTATTTTGGATTCTAACATCTTTTTAATTTCTTCCTTAATATTTTCTTTGAATTGGTGGGGATATCTGTAATTTTTCGAATATATCGGGTCTTCGGTTTTTGTTTTAATCTTATGCTCCAATAAATCAGTGGCTGAAAGGGGATCATTTTCAGTCTTAAATACTGATGGATATTTCGATAATAATTTAATTAAATTTGATTTTTCTTGAGGAGGTATATGGTCGGTTCTGATTAGTTGGGGGATTTGTTTTATTATTTCATGGTTTCCTTTTTTATTAGAATCTGTTAATTCTACTTCTTCTTTTTGCAAATAGTATAAAGGTAAATATATGGTTTCGTTAACTTTACTGTCGATTATTATATTTTGATCATAGATGCCAGGTTTAATTTTAATCTTATCATCTTCATAGTCAATAAAATATAGATTTTTATTTTGTTCTACTTTTATCTGATTTTCGCCTTCTTTCAAAACTAATTTTAAAACTTCGTCTTCCATAATAAAATCAAACTCTGTATAGCGAGTTTTTATTTTGTTGGTTTCGAAATCGATATTAAATTTCATTTCCCTCATTGTCTCATTTCCTAGTAGTATTTCGTAATTGGGACTGAAATTAAATAGATAAAATTTTATTTTTTCGGGGTTTTTAAGAAAATTATTTCTGCAATAAACTGAAATAGATTCCGTGCCAAGTTCTTCTCCGGTTGCTGTTTTTATTGTAAAATTTTCTTTTTCTCTTTCAACATCTGGTGGTACAATGTCTGGTCTTATATAATTCTTCCAAGATCCGGTATCAATAAGCCATTTACGATTCGCGTGGTCTTTAACATAAGGCAGTTGGCTTTTATTCTCTTCTTTTATGTGTTTTGATTGTCTGGCGGGCCTTTCTCTAAAAAAGAATTATTTGGATCTAATTTTTCTAATTTCTCTCTTAATTCTCTGATTTCTTGGTCTTTCGGGTCTTCTTGCTGAATTTGGAAATTAGGCTGTTTCGGTTTATTCCCGAATGCGCTAACTGTTCTCATGGATACAGTTGGATTTTCATCTTTCTTATTATTATTATAATTTTGATTCCGGTATCGACCTGAACCGTTGAAATACCTTTGTTGTTCTTGACGGGGCCATTGTTGGTAATAATTATTATTATTATTATTCTGCCGGTAGTCTTGTGGAGGTTTCTTGTGTCGATATTGATGCTCTTGTCTTTGATTATGTGGGTTATACGGGTTATTGGGATTTTGCCAATTATTAAATCGTTTGTGATGTTTTTTATCGAACTTTTTCTTATGGTCGAAGCCTCTTTTGTAATCATGTTCTCCGGGTCTTCTCATATTTCCCGAATTTATGAGGTCATCGAAGAGTAGATGGTTCTCATTCTGAATTAAATTTCTCAAATCATCTAATGTTCTTAATTTTTCTGCTTTAGTCATAAGATATGTTCTTATGTGAAGGGGCATGTTAGTGTAAAAAAAATAAAGAATACTTTTCTCTAATGCGCTAATAATTGTTTCTCTATTTGGTGTGTTTTCTATCCGATGTTTAGAAATTATTAAAGTGCGGATCTTATCAATTCTTTGAAGGAAATCAAGAGGGTGTTCCTTATGATGTATTTTGTTATTAAATAATTCATGCGATAATTGTTCAATTGAGCGGCTGTCTCTGAAGGTTCTTTCGAGATAATTTAGTAATTCTTCAACACGACTAAATTCGCACGTTGTATTTATATAATCAGCTTCATCCGTAAGTTTTGCTAAAAGTTTACTTAATAATCTTTGTTCGTTTAGTTCCTTAAACGAGTTGTCCGGTTTACACACGATTTGGTAAACTTGTCTACAAACTGTCACGAATTTTAACAGATTGTGTGGATTTCCATTAAAATTAGGGATATGATCGTAGTCTGCCGATTTAATTTGAAAGCTTGCCATATTTGTAGTTAATACTAAATTATTTACTCGCAGGATTAAAGAATTTAAATAATCATCAGACATAAAATTACAATAGTAAAGGAAATTAACTTACAAAAATTGAGTACGCTGTCAAAATAATCTTCGACGGGGTGTGAAGATCTGTCCTTGAGCTGGATACCTGACGACAGTGAAGTCCGGCCAAGGTTGAGTGCAGATAAGAGACTTTGCCTGCGTTGCGAGATGCTCGGGGTGAGTGAACTCGTCCAGAATCTGAAGATCTCGAAGTTGGTAGTCCTCGGTAGGTAAGCCAAAATCTTGAGTCTTCACAGGTGAGGAATCCTAGGCGGTAGTCCTAATTCTGGATTTGCGGAAAAAGTTCGGATCTGCGGAAACTCGGTTCTTAAAACTGCGATAAAAATATGCAGTCCCTGTTCGGGCGCCAATTTTGGTGTTCGTACTCGTTATTGAAAAAAAAATATTTTATTTATTCAAAAGTTACAAAATATCGATAATAACACTTTAAAAGACAATAATGACAATCTTGATAATAACAATATGGCTATACTAGATCTGACATAGATTGCGTACCGTAATTACTGCGAGGACTTGAAGAGAGAGTGTGTGTCCTGGGAGAAGGGGCAGGGTATATATAGGTTAATAGGACTGCTGAATAAGATTCAAGGAATATGGTGTGATCTGCAGGTGCACTATGGCCTCATGGTGGCGTGACTCTATATTAATAAAGCCATATTAAAGTTATGAAATGAAATGTTGTGGTATGATTTAGAATGAAACTAAATGTGTAATTAGTATTTTTTTAAATTAATAGCATTTCTAAATCGCGTTATTAAAGGACATGAATGTTCATTAGAAACAACCAAATTTAAGATTTAGATTAAACTAAATGAGGAGTATATAAATATGCGAAAATATCAATTTCGTAAAAAATGTTCTTTTGGAAATCAACGTCTCAAATGATGTCACGAGTTTTGGTTTTCACCATTTCCTACTAAATCACTTGACCAATTTTGATGCGGTTTTTACCTATACTGTAAGTCATTCCTTCCTAATGGTTTATAAGTAAAATAAATAGAAATTAATATTTTCATTAGATGGAAAAATTATTTTATTATTTTTGTTGTAGTAATATTGCCATTATCTTGAAACATTAGAATATATTTCAGGCATTAATTTCAGCACATTGAAGTAGCTCCAGTGGGTAGCTAAGGTTCATTTTTCTGAATAATAAATTGCACATTATATATAAAGTGTAATCAACATTTTTTTCCATTATTCAAATTATTATGTAGTTTATATTTTTATATTCCATTGAATATACATACCTCGAAATTGACAGAACAAACGGAGCTGAAATAATTTAATTCATGCCTGTTCGTGGAAGCACACAGGTTTTCCTCAATCAACAATCCACTAACTAATCATTATCAGTATAATTAACTTCATGATATTTCCAAAGACTCCTCTTTTGATTTTACCGTTTGCATCGATTAATTAATTAAATCATAGAATAGAATAGAAAAGAAAAATAATTTTTATTCTGGGACTGGGTCCCTTAAGAACAATATGATATGTACAATTAATATATACAATGTGTCTGGCCACAAGACCAAAGGATTATAATTAATTCTTATTTACAATGATTTAAGAAGAAAAGTAGGATACAATAAAACAAAAGAGTAAAATAACTAAAAGAGTAAAATAAATGAATAACTTCTGATATGTTGAACAAAACTGAACATTGAAACTGATTCATAGTAATTGATCCATATAGAATAATAAATAATAAATTTTCTTTTTGAATAGATATTTGATATGAAATACCAGGCTTGTAGAGCGTCTGTTTGAGATGACAGTAGGTACTGGAACAGCTGGGATTTGAATGATGGTAGGGACGAAGCATGGCGGATTTGAGTAGGTAGGGAATTCCAGAGAGTAGTAGAGCGGACAAGAAAGGAATGTTCAAAACTTGTTGTTCTGTGGGCAGGAATATAAAGGTCAGAATGGCGCGATCTTGTTTGGAGCGAGCTGACGGACGATTTAAATTGCAGAAGTTTGTGGATATAGGGAGGTAGCTGGGAGTTGACAGTTTGGTAAAGGAATGATCCAAGGAAATATTGTCTGCGGTTTGAGGGAAGGAGCCACTTTAACTCATTGTATAAATGGGTCACATGAGACCTCTTCGGTGTGCCAAGGACAAATCTTAAAAATGTATTCATAATTCGCTTTAGCCTGTCCTCGAGCACAGTTGAGAGGCCACAATATACCCCGCAGCAGTAGTCAAAGTGGGGGAAAATAAGTGAGGATACAAGGAGCTTACGGGTGGATAGTGGAAGAAAATGGCGGGAGCGATAGAAAAATTTGAGGGTACTTATTGTTCTTCGGGAGATTTGGGCAATATGGGGTTTCCAGGAAAGGGTATGGTCAATGGTAATACCGAGGTTTTTGACAGAAGAAGTGAAGGTGATTAGCTGATCATTTAGGGTTAGACTCGGAAATGTAGTATGGGATCTGAGGAGGGAATTGGAACCTATAAGAATCGCCTGAGTTTTCATAGCATTTAGCCTAAGTTTATTCAGGGTTGCCCAGGCACAGATTCTATCCAGGTCTGCCTGAATATTGGCAAATGCTACATGAGACTCGGAGGGAGAGAAGGATATATATAATATTCATATGAAGGATATATAATATTAATTATATTTTATACTCATAAAATAATTATAGGCTGAAAGTACTTAAATGACGAATCACAGTATTAAAAAATTTACAAAGGTATAAAACATAGTCATATGACAATCACAAAATATGTTACCTAAAATAACCTTTAAAAAACATTGTACCTCTACAACCTATATAGGGTTCTCCTTAGAAGGGTTTATAAATCTAAAACTCTCATGATTACTACAAAGGAAAAGGCCTTCTAGGGACGCTATGGAGTACTTTTTCGATTTTGATATCCTCATAATTAACCATTATGGAGGATAAACAACAACACAGTAAAATTATAAAGAGAATTTAAAAAAAAAAAAAATTATATATATACATGAATTATATTTTTGTTTATATCTAACTATAATTTTACTTTACTTTGGCTTAATCTTAATTATATATCGTATGGACGGTATATTATTATACATATTTTTAATATTATTATGTTAAAAAAACAAAACATTTTTTTTTCTCTTTTCTACTGAAGTTGTTAATAAAATTCGTTAAAGTTGTATATTTACACTTTTTTTTTTGGTTTACTATCTAAAAACTTATAGGTTAGAATTTATAAAAGTATTATTCTTTTCGGTTCTTTTCGGATGTGAAACGTGGCCGCTTACTTTGAAGGATAAACAACGGCTTAAGGTTTTCGAAAATAAGATACTGCGTAAAATATTTGGTCCGAAGAGAGATGCGGCCACTGAGGAGTTTGGAAGGTTGCACAACGCGGAAATGCGGAACTTGTATTCTGTGAATATCATTGAGTTGATAGCATCGCGGAGACTCAAATGGGCGAGTAAAGTTGTTGGGCTCGGTGAGGAACGAATTCCGAGAAAGTTGGTATTCGCTGATCCGACTGGCAAACGTCCGAAAGGTAGGCCGAAGCGTCGATGGGAGGATTGCGTTAAGGCCGATCTCGGGGGCTTGGGCTTGAACGGTGAACATTGGACGAGTCTGTGTAGGCGGATTTGGTGGTATCGGCATCGAACCTTCGGGTTCGCTAAGCCTATTATTAATATTTACATATTTTTTATCAATGCTAGAAGGATCCACTTTAGCTGGCTGTATAAGTGGATTACATGAGACCTCTTCAAAATACTGAAGACAAATCTTATAGAAATGTTCATCATGTATTAAAATTTGTTTCGATAAGAACAATAGTAATAGTATTATGAGACCACATTCATACAATATATAATTGATTAAAAATATTCAAAAGAATATGAAGTTTCGATGGGAATCACCAGTAAAAAAACTCTTTAAAAAAAATTAATTTCACTTCCCTATATATGAAATATATATTACGGGAAAGTATTGCGATCGTGAAAATTTTCTAATTCCTGTTTTCAACTGTTGAATCAATTTCAGATTTGAATAAATGCGATCTATGACTGAAGGAGTAACCTACAAAAATATTTTTTTAATGCAGTTTTTCGTTTCTGAACATAAGAAGAATAATGTAGTTGTTTAATATACCGTTAGAAAGCTAAAGATTTTAAAAATAAAATATTATCTTACACAAAAGCTAGTAAAAGTTAATAAATAGTAATGAAAAGCCGATAAAACTAACTGATTATTATTTTAGATAATAAGATAATAGATTTTTTAATGAAACGCATATTTCTATAGAAATTCAATTCAATTAATTCTTTATTAGTTTCACCCATTTTTATCGCTTATTTACCCATTTTAACAACGGTGCACAGTGGGCTAAATCACCAATTTAGGTGTACAAAAGTTTGGAATTTTCTAGTGCTTCACCTTTTTATTATTAGTTGGCAAGACCATTAATACTAATATTTCCCACGATACCGTGTTTACAAATAAATAGTAAATGAATGAATCAAACAGTGAGATTATTTTTATTCGATGGTCATTTATTCTGTTTAAAGTGTATTTAGAGCAATGTCTTTTTGCTTTTATTTAACAATGGGCATTGCTAAGACAGGTAAGACATTATATTTCCAAACTCGTTATTGAATGTAAATTGCAATCTCACCTGTAGAATTGATTTAGCAATTTGTAAATGTACGCCCTTATTCAATAACGAAAAACTATATAACCCCCAAGTTACCCCAAGGATTTGTTTTACCAATTCTTCTAGTCTTTAGATATTACAAAGAATTTTTACGATTTTTTGCGTTTTGTCTGATACATCATTTTTTTCAGACACAACACAACGAATCAAATATTTTACAATCTATAATTTCAAGAATTTCCTAAACCATGCAATATACATCTATTAGCAGATTTTAGCAACTCCGAGTCATAATTAGATTTTTTGTATTGTTTTTCCCGTATTCTGGGACTTCAAACGTAAAATATAGGGAAGTTTTAGATTTTAGCAAAAAAATTTGATGTTTGACCACGGTGCGCTCGCTAATCGTATTAAAAATTTAATTAGTTTTTATAATGTTTTTAAATATTTTTTTACGTAATCTGGGACCCTAAAGTTTCAATATAGACAAGTTTCAGAATTTTTTCCACCTAAATCGGTCATATTGCCCACTGTGCGGCGGTAAGTGAAAGTAGTGTTTTGCCCGCACCACATTTTTTACAACCCAGCAGTTAAGTAAAAGTAAAAATATGTATTAATTTAAATATATAAGTTTTAAATTTAAACATCCGTGTTATATTTTCTCGCAATATAGAAGCACCTGAACAAGGGAGTAAAATTAATACCGCTACTAGCCGGGTAATAAATTCAACACTTGTAGCCGCTAAGTTGAAATTGATGTTGCCCTAGGTGTAAATTAGTTATTTCAATGTTTAGCAATTTCCCCTTGATTATTTGATTCGGTGATCTATGTACCTCGGCCCGGCTTTATTATAGATGTCTAAAGTTTATAATCCCGTTAGGACGAAGTACTCCAGATTAAAGGGAGGAGGTTGGGATTAGGTTCTACATTCCATTTCTGCGCCCCCATCTACCGAAAAGTTTCGCTATCGGAGCTGGCTTGGTTCGACTGTCATCGGCAGAACAACAATTAGCTGTTAGGATTGGAGGGCATTGTGCGGTCGATTAAAGCCTGATATAATCGGTTCATCCGGATTGACATCTGGACCGCAACATATCAGTGACGCTTCGAAGGACAGTTTAGGCGTCCGATTTCCTCATACAAGGTTAAGCAAAGCGATACATATACCTTGTTCAAATCCTCCGTTTAAGCAAATCTATAATATTATTTTATGACGGTGTAACGTCTTTATTTACGTTATATAATTATGTATCTATAATAATGCTAGCCCAGTGGAGGGGAAATGAGTAGTAATCATTTATTTGACTTATATCACGTGCTAATCTTCGTTCTTCTACTTCTTCCAAAAACGAACTCAAAGATGTACTCTTTGACCGAGTCTGGCACCTAGGACTGCTTTACAAACCCCGAAAATTCCTTCCTCCAACTTCCTTCCTCAACATGCAGTCCTGCCTCACTGACAAATCCTTCTAAATAAAACACAAGTGCTCCTATTCATCCGTTTTTGTTCAGTTCGCTGGCGTCCCACAAGGCAGTATCCTCGGACCCATTCTCTTCACAGTCTATACAGCTGACATCCCAACCAATCCTAACACTTTCCTTTCTACGTATGCTGATGACACTTGTGTGTTATCAGTCAATAACGATCTACTATTGCCTCTCAAACCCTACAATCCCACATCAGAGACCTTCAGGTATGGTGTCAGAATTGGAGAATTAAAATAAATTCAGACAAATCCCACCAAATAACCTTTACCCTCTGTCGTAAACCAATGACCTCCTGTCCTACCGTATCAAACTGCTTGACAAACGTCTCACATGGAATCCGCACACTAGACTGAAACGACAAGAAACTGCTTTCGATTACTACAACACTTACTTGACAAACGCTCTAAACCTCCACTTAACTACAAAATACTCCTCTATATGACTATCATTAGGCCTATATGGATTTACGGAGTTGAGCTTTGGGGTTCTACTAAACCTTCAAATTCTTCCCAGATCCAATGCTTACAATCCAAAATCCTTCGTAAAATCCTCAACACTCCTTACTAAGTCACAAATAAACTGATCCATAAAGACCTAAATATTCCATTTGTTGCTGATTAAAAAATAACAGTAATTGAACCTAATAGGTTACAACACAATTTGATAATAAATCATATTTAGAACGTTTACTGTAAAAAAAAAACTAAAACACAAAACAACGAAATATAAGTGATACGGTTTCAATTTTATGTTGTTGGACGAATTGGCATTCAAGGACCACGTGAATATCATTCTGTCTTCTTCACACCTTTCATCTTCCTTTTTCTCCAATATTCTTTCATCTTCCTGGACTGTTCCTCCCGCTCTTCCTTTGTACATTTTCTCCACTGTTTCTTTGTTTTTCCTTTAAGAACCGCAACTTCTTTTATTTTCTTCCCGAAAAGCTCTCTATCTAAGCAGTCTATGTTCTTGACTTTTAACCTATCGAGCTCCTCTTTTATTTGCTTTGCATAACCACCCATATTCTTATAGCCTAGAACTTTGTCAAAAATCTGTTCAGACTCTGATTGTTCATTCTTACCATATGGCCATAAAACCTCAGTCTCCTAGTTCTGATGACTACTTCAAGGTTTTCCGAATTTCTATACATTTCTTCATTGGATTTAAGCCTGTAGCCCTCTTGTGTTGTTTTGGGTCAATGAAGCCTCCTAAGAATTTTTCTCTCAATCTTGAAAAATTTCTCAAGACTCGGAAGGCAAACTGTTCCCATACCATACAATATTGTTGGTCTTACTTCTGTACTGTAGTTCCTTATTTTTGCATTCGAGGATAAACTTTTCTTACTGTACATGCTTCTAGTTGCAAAGTAGTCTTTCTAGTTTATCTAATCTTTCATCTAGGCCTGCTTTATCTATCCCGTTGTTGTATATTATCTCCCCTAGGTATTTGAACTTTTTGGTCACTTTTATTTTTCCATATTTTGTGGCCAAAATTTTCTTGTCATACCTTGCATTTGTTGTCATCATTTCTTTTTTCTGTCTTTTCGTTGGAAATTTGGAGACCTGTTGTTTCAGCTATTTTTTTAGGGTGTTTATCTGTTTTATAGCTAACTCCTCTGTTTCCGCTAGCAGGGCTAGAGCATCTGCAAAGGCCAGACACTTTATTCTCACATTTTTTTTTGTTCTAATTACTGCACCTGCATCATCATTTTCCCAGAAGATCCTCATTATCTTATCTAGCACAACATTAAACAGAATCTGTGACAGGCTGTCACCTTGTCTAAGCCCTGTGTTTATTTGGAATGGTTTACTTATTAATCCCTGGAATTTTTCTTTTGAGATGGCATTGGTCTAAGTCAGTTTTATCAGGTTTATTGTATTTTTCTCCACTCCATATTCCCTCAAGGTTTCAAGCTATATTTCTCTGTCTATTGAATCATAAGCCCTACGGATTTAATATTTATTAATAAAACAAAACAAAACTAACAGAATAAACATGTAACATTAACTGAACAATACAAAGACGCACAATAAATCACACGCAATCAATGTTTTGTAACCACCTTTCTTTTTTAAGATACATTTTAATTAAAAGATCAGATGATTTAATCAGAGTGAGGGTTTGTTCCAACAGTTGTTTTTGTCAGCTGTGACAGCGGGTCCGAGAACAAGATATAGAAAAATATTCAAATTAACAGTATGGATTTATTAAGCTAAATCAATCATAGGCGGTATGGCGCCCAAGTGAATTTGCGCGCATTACCCAGGAAGTCATATGACCAGAATATTAGAAGACTATAATTACGAGTTTAAGTCTTCGCCCGGAGGGCTTTTAACTTGGCAATAAGTCCTCTACGTCCTCCCATAGCCCGCGAAATCCCCGTAATGCCAGGTATGGATGGACAAAAACATAAAAAAATTCTGGTGCACGCAACACCTTCGTTATTTATATCAAATTAAGAATTTTAAAACAAATTTAGTAACGAAATATATTACTACAGAATTACTTACATTGAATTTCTATAGAATATCTATATGTGTTTTATTAAAAAGTCTATTATATTATTATCTAAAATAATCAGTTAATTTTATCGACTTTTATTCACACTTAATTAACATTTACAAGCTTGTGTATAAGATAAATTTTTTTCTAAAATCATTAGCTTTTTAACAGTATATTATATATGCATATTACTGTTCTTATGTTCTAAAACAAAAAATTACATTTTAAAAATGTGTTTTCAGTCTTCTCCTTTAGTTGGATCTCGAATACGCTCAACGTATGTATTTACCTGTTTTTTTTTTTGTTTTGTTTTTTTAGCAATGGTAACAAGATAATATGGCTATTTTCATAGAATCTAAAAAATTAAAAGTACTTTAGAGGAAGAAAATATTGAAATATTGGCATTTAAGTCCTGTCAGACTACTTCAATCACAATGAAACCTACATGATAATAAATTCCATCTGTAGGATATAAGTTATCATTCTTATCATTAAAATGTAACATATGTTTTTGTTGAAAAATAAAGGTTGTTGTTGTTTTGTTGGGTTATCCTAAAACATGATGTAGATTATCTTAAATCTTACATTGGCGACGAGGATACATTACAACATGACGAAGTCACAGAGATCGAAAGATGCGTGTGTCGATGAACAAAACACAGTGGCTGACCGAATGGCAAAGTTTTCTTTCAAAGAGTATTCTAAAGATTTGCTGTGGGAAGACTACCTGGCGCAGTTTGAGCTGGTATGTCGTGTGAAGGGCCTCGGAGGAGCTGGCAGCCTAGAAGATGCGGCGCGAAGGGATCTACTCCTAGCGAGCATCGGGGCCGAGCACTTGAGGGCTCTCGGCGACCACCTCTATCCTAAGCGATGGGAAGACTGCGTCTATGAGGAGGTTAGGGCAGCAGCGGATCTTCTGTTCAAGCCGATGGGGACCATATTTGCGGCTCGTTTTGACTTTGAAAGGGCACAGCGGAAGCCAGGTGAGCCGTTTATTCAATATTTTAATAGGCTTAAAGCTCTATCTCGAAAGTGTAACTATGGCAAGGGCCTGGACGAGCGATTGAGAGATCGTTTTGCAGTAGGCGCTAATTTTTCCGAGTTCGAGGTCGAGATACGTCAAAGATGGCCTGATGGGAATGATAATTTGGGTAAGCCTATCAGGGCTAATGTTCTCTTAGAGCTAGCGCTATCGATGGAGCGTGCTAGGGGAGAGGTAAGCGGCTCATCCTCAGAGCATCTAAATGAGGAGCTTCGCAAGGTGGATAAGAAGCATAATCCTACTAGGTGTCCAAACTGTGGCTGGGTTGGCTCTCATGGATCTAAACCATGTCCTGCTAGAAAGGCTATCTGTAGAAAATGCTCCAAAACGGGACATTATGCACGTGTTTGTAGGGGCAAGAGAGGAAACGAGGTACGAGGAGTTGAAGTGGAAACGGAAAATGAAGATTCAGATTCTGATAGTTGTCATGGCAATGATATTAGAGCCATTCAGTCAAAAGTTCCGAGGGCTACTATCGATGTCAGATTGAATGGATATCACAGCAGGATGGAATTTGATTCGGGAGCACGAGTTTCTACCATATCTGAGTCTTTCTGGAACCGAATTAAAGGTGAGAATGATAAGCTGCAACCTTCATCTGCTACTGTTACTTGTTATGGGAAAATTCCGCTGGAGGTAGCAGGGAAGGTTAAGATTAAGGTTAGATTGGGGAATAAAACTAAATTGTTACCAGCTATTGTTTTAGTTAAAGAGGATGTTCCTCTTTTTGGTCTACCATGGTGTTTAGCATTTAACTTACCCTTACCAAAGGAGGTCAGTGTGCGTTCCATTGCTAATAAGCCTGAATTTCCGGATGTACCCGCTGATATAACCAAAAATTGTCCTGAGGAAGTTAGGGAATTGATATCTCAGTTTAAGGAAGTCTTCAAAGATGAACTAGGCACAATTAAAGGAACAAGGGCTAAGATTCATATGCAACCTGATGCAGAACCGGTGGCTTTTCACGCGCGAAGGGTTCCTTTCCCAATGAGAGCCATGGTTGAGCAAGAGTTAACAAGATTAGAGAAAGAGGAAATAATTGAGAGTGTAGATCCAGCAGAAGCACCCATAGAGTGGTGTACTCCAACGGTTAATGTACTGAAAAGTGGTGGAGGTGTTAGGATTTGTGGTGACTTCAGGGTAACAGTTAACAAGAAAATTGTTACTGAACAGCATCTAATGCCTACATTTGAGGACCTTACCTCAAAGCTTGTGGGTGGGGAGCATTTCACCGTAATCGACCTTCGTGATGCATATCTCCAGATGGAAGTTGATCCTGATTGTAGGAAATATTTAGTAATTGCAACACACGTTGGGTTTTACCGCTACAAGAGACTACCGTTTGGTTTATCATCGAGTCCAGCGCAGTTCCAACGGTTTATGGAGAAATTGATGGAAGGATTAAATGTGGGAATACTCTTAGATGACCTCATTATTACTGGAAGAGATAAAAAGTCGCATCTGGGTACTCTGAAAGAAGCTTTGAGGCGGATGCAGGACGTTGGTTTACGCGCGAAGCTAAAGAAATGTCAATTTTTTCAAAGCTCCGTAAACTATTTGGGTCATCGTGTAGATAAGTTTGGCGTTCATCCGACTGAAGAGAAAATTGCTGCCATCAAGAACGCACCCTGTCCAACAACTGTAAAAGAATTGAGAGCATTTTTAGGAGCGATTAACTTTTATGAGCGCTTTATTCCAAAGCTGCATGCCATTTGTGCTCCACTCCATCGGCTGACTGGAACAAAGACACGTTGGGCGTGGACGTCCAAGGAAGAGGAATGTTTTCAACGTGTAAAAAAGTTACTTTCCAGTGAAAACACCTTGGTTCCATATGATTCTGAGAAACCAATTATACTATCTTGTGATGCATCGGAAAGTGGATTGGGAGTGGTCCTAATGCATGAATTAGAAGATACATCTTTAGTTCCGATTGCATACGCCTCGCGGACATTATCTCCAACGGAAAAGAGATATTCTCCAGTGGACAGAGAAGCTTTAGCAATAATTTTTGGGGTGAGAAAGTTTAGACAATATATAATGGGTCGAAAGTTTATTTTGACTACAGATCATAAGCCCTTAGAGAGAATTTTTGGTTCTGAACGTGATCTGTCGAAAGTGGCAAATAACAGATTGTTAAGGTGGGCATTGTTACTGCAAGAATACGATTTTGAGATTAAGTATAAGAAGGGTAGTACAAACGTTTTACCTGATTGTTTATCAAGATTGCCTTTACAAGATACTGCAGAGGATATTGAGGATAAAGAAATCAAATTGATTGGAGAAGAGAACAGCCGTATTGTAGCACCTAATCAGGATTTAAAAAGAGCAACGATAAGGGATCCTGAATTGAGAGAAATAATTAGCTATATTGAACATGGATGGCCGCAAGACCCGAATGTTTTAAGTAATGATATGAAATCATTTTGGAGGAAAAGAGAAGAATTGTGCTTAGAAGGAGGAATCATAACCCGCTTAGGGCGGTTGGTGATACCAAGAAAAATTCGATATAGCGTTCTGAAACAGCTTCACGCAGGCCATCCTGGGATTGCAGCTATGAGATCACTAAGCAGGTTCTATGTTTGGTGGCCGGATTTTGACAAAGACATTGAAGCATTTGTAAGACGTTGTGAACATTGTCAGAGTAATAGAGATGATGAACAAGAGGTGCCTCTTTATCCCTGGAACGTTCCAAGTGGTCCTTGGGAGCGATTGCATTTAGATTTTGCCCAATCGGTGGAGGGGAAAAATTGGCTACTAGGAATAGATGCCTTCTCCAAGTGGGCTGAGGTAGAATTAATGGACAGAACTACCACATCAGCAATGATAAATCGACTTAGGGGATGGTTCGCTCGATACGGGATACCTAAACAGATAGTATCTGACAATGGTCCCCAATTTCGTTCAAAAGAGTTTACAGACTTCTGTAACGAAAACAACATCCGGCATGTAACTGGAGCTCCATACCACCCCAAAACAAACGGATTAGTGGAGAGGCTAGTGAAGACATTCAAAAGAAGATATAGCTCATGCAAAAAGGAGGGTTTGAACACAACATTAGCTCTCCACCAGGTGTTGTTAGCTTATAGAAACACGCCTCAGAAAACCACTGGTTCTGCCCCGTCCCTTCTGTTTATGGGGAGAAGGTTGCCAACAGCAATTGACAGACTGCGACCAGACTTTCGAGAAGAAGTAGAAAATCGAATTTGGCGGCAAAAGCAGTACCACGACCTCAAAGCAAGGCCTAGGGAGTTTCTAAATGGTCAAGAGGTATGGGTCCAAAATGAAAATTATAGAGGATGGAGACCCGGCATTATTGAAGAAAGAACAGGAGAACACTCCTACAAGGTACGGACTATAGGCGAGACAAGGAGGAAGCATAGCGACCATCTGCGGCTTCGAGAAGGAGCGGTAGCTGAAGGACTTCCTCAGGGAGAGACTCCACACGCTTCTCAAGATCCTAACCCTTGGGGGGGGAGAAGTGTAGGATATAAGTTATCATTCTTATCATTAAAATGTAACATATGTTTTTGTTGAAAAATAAAGGTTGTTGTTGTTGTGTTGGGTTATCCTAAAACATGATGTAGATTATCTTAAATCTTACACCATCCAATTATACATTGATATAAAGAGTTAAATCGAAATCGTTGGAGCTGTTTTTGAGAAAAACGTAAATAAGTGAAAAATGCATGATCGTGGTGAAAAGGTTGCTGTAATGTCTCGGGCGTATAGTTGGCTTAAATATGAAATGTCAGTTTCATAGGACTTATAGTTTTTGCGCTGGACTTACCACACACACATACGGACACACATACCTTTTTGCGGGACTTAGTCATTTGGACTCAGGGGACTGTAAAATGTGTATTTCCGTTGAAAACTGGAATTAGAATATTTACACGATCGCAAAATTTAATAACAATAACAGGCCTAGAGATCCCGAAGGTTCGATGCCGATACCATCAAATTTCACCGGCGCAGACTCGTCCAATGTTCACCGTTCGAGCCCAAGCGCCCGAGATCAGCCTTAACGCAATCTTCCAATCGACGTTTCGGCCTACCTTACCAGTCGGTTCAGTGAATACCAAGTATTTCGGAATCCGTTCGATCATGATGTTATAATGCTTATAACGGTCTATGGAATAATAAGCTTTTTTAAAATCAATATAAATTTGATAGACTACTCCGTTTTATTTTAACTTTTTTTCTGATATTTGACGTAAGGAAAACATTTGATCAATAGTCGAGCGATTCCGCTTAAAACCACAGTGGTAGTCTCCGATAATTTCCTCAGCGTATTCCGTGATTCGGCTAGTTAGTATTGACGAGAATATTTTATAGCATACTGAGAGAAGAGGGATCCCACGATAGTTATTAAAATCAGTCTTCTGTCCTGCTTTGTGAATCGGAGTAAGTAAGTATTGATTATTTCCATTCTTCCGGTATTTTTTCATTTCTCAGATCATTTTAACTATAAAATGCAATTTGGTAACGTCCGCTTCTCCACACGCCTTGATTAATTCACTCGTGATATTATCATTTCCTGCAGGTTTATATCGTTTTAATTTTCCTATCACTATTTCGACTTCCTTTTTACTCGGTGCGTCTATCCACGGTTCAGCGCTCTGATATTCAGAGTGAAGAGATTTATTATTATTTGCCGTATTTAGAATGTCGTCAAAGTGTTGTTTAAATTTATTTAACATTAAATAAAAAGCTGTAAAGTTCGAATAAATAAAAAAGTTCAATTTCACGCTACTTACCACATCGCAGTTTTTTCGAAACTTGGTGTTTTGGTTTCGGAGGTTCCTAAAAAGTGCATTTTTATTTAAAACTCGGATTATAAAATGTTAACGATCGCAATACTTTCTCTTACTATATATTTCATATATAGGTAAGTAAAAATAATAGTATAAATGTATAATTTTCGTTATAACATTTTCTATCTTAAATATTGTCCTGTAACACAATCTCCTAATGGTTTAAAAAAAATCTTTTAACTTGTTTTCTATTTTTTCTCTTAAGTTGTTTTTAAGTGGTCTTTTACTAGGTTTCAAGTGCTACTTAAAATAAGTTTAAAGGAGTTAAGACAGGTTCAATAAGCAGTGTTTCCAATACAGCTCGACCTTTCACGGGCACTTGAATTTCTTCATCTGTGTCTAACATCCATTTCAAAAAAAAAGAAATCCTGAAGACTACGTCGAGCTTTCAAGTTTCAATAATAGAGAACTTAATTTCAGTCAAAGATATTTTAAAATAACGTTTTGTATTAAGGTGTTCTCAGATTTTTAATAAATTATTAATTTAATTTGAATTTGAAATAGTGGCTATATATAAAGCTTTTTGAGCGTGTAATCAGTAAATAAAAAAAATAAAAAACCAATAGATTCAGAAAATAACTTATTCTAAAATTTATCCGGCCGTTTTACAACTGATGTAAATTATCTTGTCCATGTTTACACATATTATTACAAAAATTAACATAAATGTTATTATATTAATGCTTTTTTTTATTTTTTAATCCGTGGCACAACAGGCCGTGATGGGCCTCGCGGTGTGATCTCCTGGGAGATTACACTCGCGTTTCACGATGCAATTCGTAGTGTAGGGTCATCACTCCCTATGCCTATTTTTGTGTGTGGCCACCATTTGGCTGACGGGTCTCACCTACCCGGGGGAGAGGCTGCGAGTGAATTCCCATTTAATTACATCCTTATAAAAGTCCCGCCGAAACTGGGATTCGAACTCGCAACCTGTAGCATGAGAGGCTAGCGCACTAGCCACTCAGCCACGGGCTCCCCGGGAGGGATCTTAAACTTATAAAAAGCAAACCTTATAATTATTTTTGGGTTTTACATAAGATTTTCATAGATTATAAATTTTATAAAATAAAAAATGTAACCATTGATCATAAAAAAAAAACATGGAGTTGGAAAAAAAAATCAGAGATAGAATAAAAAACTTTTCACTTTTTTTGAGATTATAATTTAAAACAGAATGCATAGAATGCTGTACCTAAATAGACCAGTATTTTAATTTAGATAATACTACATAAACATAAGGTTATACAACATACATTAACATGAAAAAGTACAAATAAAAACTTCGACAATTCTAAAAAAAACAAACATTAAATGTATCTTCCAGTAATTTATGCTTAGTTTTTTTAAAGAAAAAAACTTTTAATTTTTTCCTGAATAATTACTAATAGTTTTTATACGGTTAATTTCTTTCTTACTATTAAAAAAGAATTGTGGAGAAGTTAGTTTTTAATGCAGTTATCAAAAAATAGAATAAAATCAGCAAAGAAGAAAATTCAGTAATAAAAACTAATTTAAAAATCTATCTATGATCTATAACTGTCCATCTATCACGCACACATATATATATATATATATATATATATATATATATATATATATATATATATATATATATTTATATATATATTGGGTTGTGTCACATAAATGTCCGTTTTCAAGGTAAGGGATTTTTATTAAAATACGATATGAAAACAAGATAATTTTATTCGAAGTATTTACCTTCTTTTTCTACACATTTTTCCCAACGTGACACCAACTTTTTTTTTTAAGAACTCTGTTTTGAAGTGAAACAAAATCTATAAGCAAATATGATCATAGAAAATAACAAATATTCCAGAATAAGTTGCTTAAGAACTATCAAAAATTATCCGTTTAACTCTAAAACAAAAATTACGGTTTAAAAATTCGGAGTAACTTTTCCTACAGAGCGATATACAGCGATATATTTACTTCTTTCTAAAGACAAAACAAAACAAACCTAAACATGCGCGCGGTCGAAGTAAAAGTTCTTTGATAATGTGACAGATGAAGATTAAATTAAAAATAAATGTCATGATACACTTAAAAATATATATTGATAATATAACAGCGAAGACACGGAAACTATACAACTAAACACAAGTGTGTTAATAAAAACCGGTAAAGAAATAGGACTCGAATTAAATACCGATAAGACGAAATATATGATTAGTAGCAGAAACGGTGTCGATCTTGGTGATATTGATGTATCAGGGCATACTTTTGACGTAGAGAAAGTATTAAGGTTCAATTATAACTAGAAAAAATGTAATCCAGGAAGAAATAAAGTCCCGGTTGAAGGTGGGAAATGCGTGTTATTATTCAGTTGCTAAGTTACTTAGTTCGCGGCTTCTATCTAAAAACTTAAAGGTTAGAATTTATAAAACTATTATTCTTCCAACGGTTCTTTACAGATGTGAAACGTGGCCGCTTACTTTGAAGGATGAACAACGGCTTAAGGTTTTCGAAAATAAGGTATTGCGTAAAATATTTGGTCCAAAAAGAGATGAGGCCACTGGGGAGTTTAGAAGGTTTCACAACGCGGAACTGCGGAACTTGCATCCTGTGAATATAATTGAGCTGATTGCATCGCGGAGACTCAAATGGGCGAGTAAAGTTGTTGGGCTCGATGACGAGCGGATTCCGAGAAAGTTGGTATTTGCTGATCCGACTGGTAGGCGTCCGAAAGGTAGGCCGAAGCGGAGATGGGAGGATTGCGTTAGGCTGATCTCGGGAGCTTGGGCTTGAATGGTGAACATTGGACGAGTCTGTGTAGGCGGAATTCGGTGGTATCGGCATCGAACCTTCGGGTTCGCTAAGCCTATTATTATTATTATTATTAATATAACAGCATCATAAGCGTCATAGCCCTGTCGCTTTTCGGTTGCATTGACGTCACCACATTAGCAAGTAACTCTATAATCGTGCCTAAAAAAGTTTTACTTAAAAAATAGTTTTCTTATTTTCTCCATTAATTGGGTTTCAAATTCATTTAAATAATATATCTACCCATTTTCACTTACACTATAGATGAAATACATATTAAGGGAAAGTATTCGTGCGGTATTCGGGCGATCGTGAAAATTTTTGAATTCTAGTTTTTAACGGAAATACATGTTTTAGGGTCCCCTGAGTCAAAATAGCCAAATCCCGCAAAAAGGTCTGTGTTTCCTTGTCCGTGTGTGTGTGTGGTGACTCCCGGGTGAAAACGGTCCTATGAAACTGCAATTTCATATTTAAGAGAAATATACGCCCGAGACGTTACAAAACCTTTTTCATCAAAATGAGCTTACCAGAAGAGCCACATTATAACATGCATTTTGCACCTTTTTTCGATTTTATCGAATACAGTTCCGATGATTTTGATTAAACTCGCTATATCCAAGTAAAATTTATTGAACTTTAATATCATGTAGATTTCATTTTGATTAAAATGGTCTGGCAGGGCTTAAATGCCGATATTTTACATTTGGTTCCTGTAAGTACCTTTAATTTTGTATATTTTATAAAAATAACTATATTATCTTGTTACCACTGATGAAAAACAGGTAATATATATAGTTGAACGAATTCGATATCTAACTATAGGAGATAACTGAAAAAATATTTTTTTAATGCAATTTTTTGATTTTGAACATAGCAGCAGTAATATACACGTATAATATACCGTTGGAAAGCTAAAGCTTTTAGAATAAATATTATTTAATGCACAAACTTGTAAACTTGTGTCTTCGTGTGTGTGTGTGTGTGTGTGGGTGTGTGTGTGTCCATGTGTGGACGAAAAGTCCTATGAAACTGAAATTTCATATTTAAGACAACTCTACCGAGATGCCAAAAAAAATTTTTCATCAAAATCGGCTTAACAGAAGAGCCACTTTATACCATACATTTTGCACCTATTTAGGGTCCTCTGAGTCTAAATGACCGATTCCCACAAAAAGGTCTGTGTGTGTTGTAAGTCTAGCACGAAAACATAAAGTCGTACAATACTGCATTTTTATATTTAAGATAGCTATACGCCCTAGATGTTACAGCAACTATTTTAATAAATTCGGTTGACCGATAGTGCTATATATTATGCATTTTGCACCTTTTTATAATTTTCTCCAAAAAATCTTAAACGATTTTGATTAAACGCTCTACATGGGTGTAAAATTAAATGGAATTTAATATGATGTAGGTTTCATTTTGATTAAAATAGTATGACAGCTTAAATGCCGATGATTTAAATTTTCATCATCTAAAGTCCCTTATTTCTGTGGATTCTAAAAATATAACTATATTATCTTGTTACCATTGATAATTAACGGCTAAATATGCATGTTAGAGCGAATTTGATAAACAACTAAAGGAGAAAAATGAAAAAATATTTTTTAATTCATTGTGTTTTTGAACACAATAAGTAATATAGATGTATAATATACCGTTGGATAGCTAATGATTTTAGAAAAAATATTATCTGATACACGAAATTGTAAAGGGTAATGAAAAAGCCGATAAAACAACTGTTTCGGGTTTTAGGGGAGCCCGTGGCTGAGTGGCTAGCACGCTAGTCTTCATGCTAAAGGTTGTGAAGATCCAATCCTGTCGGGACTTCTATAAGGATGTAATTAAATGGGGATTCAGTCATAGCCTCTCCCCCGGTAGTGAGACCCGTCATTCAGACTGTAACCAGTCAAAAATTAGGCTAGGGGGAGTGATGACCTTCAGTACAAAATGCATCGAGAAACGTGAGTGTATTCTCCTAGGAGATTACACCGCGGGGCCTAGGACCTACACGGCCTGTCGCGCCACCGAAAGAAGAAGAAGAAGCTTTCAAACGTTATATTGAACATCTATGCTACTTTTCTTATGTTAAAAAAAATAAAAATTTTCTCCTTAGTTAGTTATCAAAGTCGTATAACTTTTATATTCCTTCTTTTTTCAATGAGGATATGTTCAGCCATAGATATCCTCCCATTTACGCCACGCCTAAGACCTTACAAAGACACTAGCTCTAGAAGAAGTTGGATGAAGATATAAAAAGAGAAGGTGCCCGTGGGACAGCTCATCTTGGAAGTAGCATCGACCCAGGAGAGAAGCCCCTCATCCATCTCCCCAGCCCGCCTTTAAATGCCCTCTCCTTTTATCGAAATCACTCGACTACACCCCACCTCTTCTTGTCTCCAGCCAGTTTGTCTCTTTTCCCAACTCCTCCAGGACCTGGAAACGCTGGAATTACCGAGCCGCTGGAAGGGGTCTAGGTCCCAAGGGCGCTCTGGTTTAAACTAATATTGTACCGTCAGGTGTTATTAGGGCGGCTTGAGAATTTCCTTGAGGGTGAAACATTTTCATCTAACTTTAGAGCCTATTCGCCCAAATTCCATAAGGGTATCGTAATTTTTAAATTATAAAAACCAGGTGCGAGCAAAGACCACTTCCATTTACCTCACTACTTAAAATCAATTATCACATACAATTTAAAGTTGAAAAAATAATTCTGTTAATTTAAAGGAAGCTTTTATTTTTTATTAAAGTGAGTTGTTAACAATCGTTTTACTCAAAAGAATTTTCATTTTACTTTCACTTACCTAAATATAAAATGTATAATAAGGGAAAGTATTGTGATCTTGAAAAGTTTCGAATTCCAGTTTTACCGAAAATACACGTTGTTGTAAATGACTCCCGTCCCCCCAAAAGTTCCGCAAAAAGGTTTGTGTGTGAGTGTTTATAACCGTGTGCAGGAAGCCTAGCACAAAAACTAACAGCCGTACAAAACTGAAATTTCATAATTAAGACAACTATACGCCCGAGATGTTACAGTAACTTTTTTTATCACAATCAGCTAACGAAAAGAGCCACTTTATATCTTGAATTTTGCACATTTTTTCGATTCTCTCAAAAACGACTCTAACGATTTAAATTAAACTCGCTATATGGATGTAAAATAAGAAGTTGGTTTCATTCTGATTGAAATAGTTTAACGGGGGTTAAATACTAATATTTAAAATTTTCTTCGTCTAAAGTACCTTTAGTTTTGTAGATGCTATAGAAATAACCATATCATCTTGTCATCAATGATAAAAAAAAGAAGAAAAATACGTAAGTTGAACGAATTCGATACTCAACTAAAGGAGAAAAGTTAAAACATATTTGTTATCCAATTATGGTGTTTTTGAAATCAAAAATAGTAATATACAATAGATGTATAATATACAGTAGGATAGCTAATGATAAAAAAAAAATATATTATTAAATACACAGAATTTTAAAGGTTAATGGAGAATCCTGAAAAGCTGATCAAAATAACTGATTGTTGTAGACAAAAATATAATGTAAATACAATGTATTTGAAAATTCATAAACTAATTCTAATAACATAGGTAAGTGAAAGTCGTGTGTTGCGCGCACCTGATATTTGTTAATTTGTACATGTTTATACAACGTAAATATAATAATTATTATTTATCTATCAGTCAATCAATTACTCTTGCATGTACTTTTATGTTCAACGAATTAAATATCGTTATTTATGAATAAAAAAAATAAAAAAATCCGTTCATCCCGTGTCCGCGACATTTCTCCGAAACTATTGGACCAATCTTTATGAAATTTGCCACAAAAATACTAGTCTCTGCATCAGTGATCCTACAACCAAGGTGTTGATATTAGCTGTTTTTTGTTTTGCTGTTGTTTTTTTAAATGGCGGCCGATTAAAGTTGATCTAATTCAATAACTCAGTTATTTTTGAAGAGAGTGAAAAAATTTTATTGGTGGTTTTTTTATCTAAATACCGCGAATAATTATAAAAAGGAGCAAAAAGAAAGGAAAAAAAATAATTTTTTCTCCTAAGTGCGCCTATAGCTCAGGTTTTTTAGAAGGTAAAGATAAATATGTAAAGAGTTTTAGAATCAGTAAAGAGCAACAAACAGAAAAAAAAAAGTTGGTGTATATATTCACAAATTATAATATTGATGTTATATCACTAAAACTGGGTTATGATTGAGAGAAGAATCGAAAAGATTAACAGCTATATATATATATATATATATATATATATATATATATATATATATATATATATATATATATAATAATAATAATAATAATTCTTTATTTATTCTGGGACGAGTCCCTTTAGAATAACATAGCAGGAAATAAAAAGTTAGCTTAAGAATCTAGTCTTAGAGTATAATGATTGAAAACAATAAAATTAAACTAATAACATGTATAAATAAGCTGAACATAAAAGAAAGATTCTAATAAAAATGCACAAACAAAAATATAAATGTATGTTAACATAAGAACAAAAAAAAAAAAAAGATATAATGAAAAAAATATAATAAGATTTAAAAAAAAAAAAAAATATATATATATATATATACAATTTTAAAATAAAATATAAAAAGAATAGAAATTATAGTTCTTCAACGTATGTTAACACCACAACAACAAAATATATATATATAATTTTAAAAGATATAAGATTTAAAAAGAAAAAAAAAATATATATACATACACACAAACACACACATATATAAATATGCATATCTGCACTCAACACACACACGCACGTATATACACTTTTATATACATTTTTCAAATAAAATATAAATAAAAAAGATATTACAATTTTTCAATATATGTTGACATAGGAACAAAAAAGATACATACAATTTTAACATAAAGTAAAGAAAAAAAAAATACATTTCTTCTGAGTGTTTGCAAAATAATAAATAATTTAATCTTACATCTTGCAAAGATTAAAAGAAAAAAAAATTAAATGATATTTGCTGTTAGTGTACCCGAGGAAATGAAAATTGAATAAACAAATAAACGAATCTAAAAGACATCTGTTGATCTTCCTTGAAATTAGCATCTATTTGGGATTATTTGGGAATTGTATTGATAGAAAATGGCTAAATAGTCGGGATTTGAATGTTGAGAGAGTTTGGGAGTTCCGGATATTAGAAGGAATGGAGTTCCATAAGGATGCGGATCGGATTGAGAATGATCTATCGAAAGCTGTGGATCGATGAGACGTTATATACAGATCAGAAGGCCGCGAGCGGTGTGTTACGGGAACGCACAGAGGATTTGAATATATATATATATATATATATATATATATATATATATATATATATATATATATATATATATATATATATATATATATATATATATATATATATGTATAAATTTATACCATAATATAGTTATTTGGAAATAATAAACCATTGTGTGATAATTGGCAGCGGTTTTTTGTATTTTTTATATTTAACTTCAGTTTTATGCTATTGTGGCTAATCGAACGATGCTGTATAGTGGGAGTCCTAAGTTTTACTTATCCAGATGAGCGTTAGAATATGGTTCTTTAATGAGTACGTAACATAGCACCATTTCACATTCCCTCCAAAGGACGGCATAAGCAAGGATTTTTTATTTCTTTAAAAAAATCCTAGGGCCACTTGCCAGGTTAGAACACGCGACCAAAACCCTTGTTTGTATATAAACATAAGTAAAATTTCATTTTCCTGCTTATCTTTCAGTTATTAACCTTTTAGCCTTTTGAGTTTCTGAATGTGACGTCCTGTAGGGAGGAAGATTGAGAATCAGGAGTCAAGTTGGTGTTGGATATTTGCTTTAGGGGGTTACTCAGTTCAATTTAATTAACGTTAGTAGAAGCTGCAAGTGAAGTTTCTTCAATCAATAAAGTTTGCGCCATCTCAAGGTGCTTTCCAAATTCCTTCTAATTTGTAAGATCTTGGAGGGTGAACCTGGCAAACTAGAGGAGCAATTAGTTCGAACCCCATAAAAGGGGTATAATAATTATCATAAATATATTTTCCTTAGAATTTATTTTTATACTTTTCACAGGAAAAAAACTCTTAAGGCATAAATAATATAATAATAATTAAAATGTGGCTAATTAATAATAAATAAATGTGGGCTTTAGTGCTTTAGTGTAAGAATAAAAAACCAAAAAGAAAAGGCGGAAAAACTTTATCCATTATTTAATGTTACAAGAGTTATTAAACAGAAGAGAAGAAGAAAAAACTTCGTTAAAAAAGATTCGATAAATCCTACCAAATAACCTTTACCCTTCGTCGTAAACCTATGACATCCTGCCCTACAGAGTCTTTTAATAATATTCCCCTTGTCCCGGTTGAACAGATCCGTTACCTAAGACTTCTACATGACAAACGTCTAACATGGAATCCGCACACTAGACTGAAACGACAAGAAACTGCTCGCCGATTTCGGTTACATCAACACTTACTAGACAAACGCTCTAAACTTCCACTTTACTACAAAAGACTCATTTACATTACCATCATAAGAGCTATCTGGACTTACGGAGTTGAGCTATGGGGCTCCACTAAACCATCAAACTCTTCCCGTCTTCAATCCTTACAATCCACAATCCTTTCGAAAAATCCTCAACGCTCCTTATTTTGTCACGAACAAGCTCATCCATAGCGACCTTAATATTCCCTTTGCAGCTGATTTGGCCCGAACCAGGTATCAATCCATCCATGACAAAATCCACTCCCACTCTAACCCACTAGTTTCAAAGCTTGCTTCCTCTTCTATTCCTGGCAATCCTCCGAGGCGCCTGAAAAGAAGATGGCCTCGAGACCTTCTAGTTTAAATTCATAGTTGTGCCAGTGGAAATTTTCTCTTCATATATTTTTCATGTATATTACCTGAGAGATAATTTACTTAATGTATTTACTAATACAGTTGTAAATCTCAATAAATGGAAAAAAAAATCGTTAAAATGTTCTTTCAAAGCAACTGTTAATAGTTTTGATTTTCCACCGGCATCTCAGTTGTGGCAAAATAGTGTGTTAGAGTCGAAACAAGCTTAAGTTTAGTTTCAAGCTAGAAGTGAAAGCCCACGACCAGGAGGAATAACAATTTTCCATACGGCATGCTTTTATTTTCATAGCTATTTATTTCAAATTTAACAATTCTTTTAAACGCAAATTATTAATACTAATATTTGATAAAAAAAAAAAAAAAAAAAAAAAAAAATCATTTCATCATCAGTATAAAACGAGTCAGAATGTCAGTTGTTTATGTTAGGTCAAAAAAGTTTCCATACACTTTCAATGTTAATCCTATCTTTTTTTACTATGACCGTATTTTTAGTTTTATAGGTATAAATCTTGTCTCGTTAATCAAATCCTAGTTCATTATTAATTTTACATGACCCTGGGAAACTGATTTATTTTCAATAAGCGCGTCTCAGGTGATTAAGGAGAGCTTATGGTTCGCATGGCTTATCTATAAGCAAAATTGGATATCTGTTTGAATAAGCCACATACTACTGTACAGTATTGACTACAAAGACATACTGAGTTTAAATCCTTGGAGGATATATCACGTGCTGGAAGACAGGAAACAGGAAAATCGCCAGGGTCGAGCCATCCTTGCTGAAGTCCATGAAAATCTTCATACTACCGACACCTCAATGGTCATCAGAATATATAGGTACTATGGGATTGAAGTCCACCCAGAAACAGTCAAAATTATTTTAAGAAAAGGAGGATAAAATGGTCGAGTCACTGAAAGAAAGCCCTTCTTGAGTTAGTTAAACCAGAAAAAGCAGCTGTAATTTTCTATAGAGTTTGTAAATAAACCCAAAAATGTCTGCAAAAGGGTCATATTCTCTTAGGAATCCAAATTTAGTATTTTTAGACCAGATGGAAGATCAAAATTGAGGAGGAAATCAACCTCAGCTTTCAAAACCAAGAATTTATTTATGGGTGTATATAAACTTTTTTGAGTAAGTGTAGAAAAAAATTGTCGAAAAGAAGAGATTTAAAAGCGGAAGTGTTTCGTGCATAATGGGTCTTGGGAGTGATAGAATTCCAAAGAGAGGTAGCTTTTGGGGTCAGAATGATAGGATCTGGTAGAACGGGACTTAAAAAAATATTTTTATATTTAAGGGGTTGGAAGAGTTCTGATAATCTGATAGAGGGAGGAACCAAGGAAATACTGGCATCTGTAACGAGGATAGAGCCACCTTAACGGCTAAAAAAGAGACACACAACCTAGGCGTGTCTCAGTGATTCCGAATACAAATCGTATTCCACACTTAAGTTTTGGTTCGAGTTCACCTGAATTCCACTGTTCACCACACAACCGTAGTCAAAATGGGGAAAGACAAAAGGGAAAAAGTTGCTATTAAATCATTTAGAACTATACTTCTAGAAGCTCCGATGAAGAATGTCGGTAGAAATTTTAGCTTTACCATAAATAGTTTACACTATTTTTGGTATACATTCCTTGACCGCCAACCAAACTATCTCATCCTTTATAGAATGCCTTTAAAGAGAACAACTCGTTATTCAAAAAATCTGGTGCGGGCAACACACGACTTTCACTTACCTCCATTTTTAAAATCAATGAAAGAATTTTCAAATACAGTTAAAGATAAAAATACGTGAAACTATTAAGGAATTAATTAAATTAAATTTCTATAAAAACATGTGTTTCATTAAAAAATCTATTATATTTTTATCTAAAATAATCAGTTAGTTTTATGTTCATTTCATCACTCTCTATTAACTTTTAAAATCTTGTGAATGGGATGATATTTTTTCTAAAATCTTTAGCGTTCCAACGGTATGTCATACATGTATATTACTGCTCTTATGTTCAAAAACGAAAAATTGCATTAAAAAAATATTTTTTCTGTTTTCTCCTTTAGTTGGGTATGGAATTTATTCAATTTATATATTTACCGGTTTTTCATCAGCGTTAACAAGATAATCTAGTTATTATTATTGAATCTACAAAATTAAAGGTACTTTAGGGGAAGACAATTTAAAATATCGGCATTTAAGCCCTATCAGACCATTTTTATCCAAATAAAACCTACATGATATTAAAGCCCATTAATTTTGACATCGATATAGCGAGTTTAATCAAAATCGTCGGAACCGTTTTCAAGAAAATTGAAAAAAGGTGTTAAATGCATGGTATAAAGTGCCTCTTCTATTAGGCTCATTTTAATGAAAAAAGTTTTGTCTCGTCTCAGGCATATAGTTGTCTTAAATATGAAATCTCAGTTTCATAGGACTTACCGTTTTACGCCCGGGAGTTACCACACACACACACACACACACACACACACACACACAGACCTTTTTGCGGGACTTGGTTATTTGGACTCAGGGGACCCTAAAAAGTGTATTTCCGTTGAAAACTGGAATTCGAAAATTTTCACGATCGCAATACTTCCCCTTACTATATATAGTAAGTGAAAGTAAAAGGAACATAGTTTTATGATGATAATTACTTTATTGCGGGATGGGTGAAGCAAAGAAGAGTAGTTCCTTTATTATCGCAAAAGGCAAGAAATCCTAAACTTTTTATGAGCTAATTTCCAACCGTTTTCCTCCGCCCAACTACCCTTTTATCATTTCTTTACGGCTTTGTTTTATATCTGAAGAAGATGAACGATTAAAGCTTGAAATTTTATTTTTTGTAAAGTATCATAACTAATACTCCATATTAAATAGCATTCACAAGATACTGAGTTTGTTTAAATAAAAAAAAAAAATATTATATGGGATATTTTTTATTAATTTCACTCATCTTTATGTGAAATATATAGTTAATAAAAGCTAGAGTTAGGGAATTGGAATAGGGGCTCAACCTCTTGGTTATTAGCACCGAATATATTTATATTAATAGATTTTTTCGTAACAAGTTTAAAATGATAAAACAAAATAAATTTATTCCAATTTTTATTTATGTTTTATCATTTTTTAAATATTTTTTTCCTTTTTTTGTTATTAATTTTTGTTATTTTTTTTTTCATTATTTTTTTCCTTATAGTTCCTGGAGCAGTTGACATTGTTTAATGAACCTCAGTAGTGAATTAATTGTTCCACCAGAATCCTTCAAGCGATTTTGGTAGATGACATTTATCCATTAGTACATGGAATTTGGGGCAGTTCTCAATTATGTTCTATTGAGGGAAGCACTCAACACTAGCCACACATTAGTTCGGGCTGTCTGATGATGAGATATACATACGTGAGTCTGCTGTGTCCGATGCGGATTCTCGCCGAAGGAGTTTCCTCGCTGCGATCACTTCGCAATGATGCTTTTATGGAGGAGGTGATGGCTTGATTTTCCTTAATTTATTTGTGTTGTCAACTTCTGACCACATCTAGTCCCAAGCCCGTGATATTTACACCTTTAGGTAATTTTTTATCTATTCCTTTATGTAAGTTAGGTGGATTTGGACATTTAATAATGCAGCTTTTACATTGCCATCAATGCCTACGTGGGATGGAATCCACAAGTTAGGGAAAGTATCGCGATCGTAAAAATGTTTGAATTCGAGTTTCCACCTGGAAATTTCATATTTAATACCACTATACGCCCGAAATATTACAGAAACTTTTTTATCCAAATCAGCTCACCAGAAGAGCCACTTTATACTATGCATTTTGCACCTTTTTATTATTTTCCCAAAAAGGGCTCTAATTATTTTGAATAAATTCGGTGTATCAATGTAAAATTAAATGGATTTCAATTGCACGGTTTATTCATTCTGATTGAAATAGTCTGACAGGGCTTAAACACCGATATTTTATAGCCATAAAGTACCTTTTATTATTCAGATTCAAAAGTTAGACATTTTATATTGTCAGAAATAATATAAGTTGAAAGAATTTGGTACTTCACTAAAGGAGAAAATATCTTTTCATGGGCTAATTTTCTTTTTTCAACAAAAGATAACAATAATGATGTATCATATACCATTAAAAAGCTAACGATTTTAGAAAAAAATATTATCTTGTATAAAATGTTGGAAAAGGTAATACGAATATAGAGTGACGAAAGGCGAAAAAAGTGTGATAGTTCGAACCCGAAGGTTCGATGCCGATACCATCAAAGCCTGCCTACACAGACTCGTCCAATGTTTACCGTTCAAGCCCAAGCCCCAAGATCAGCCTTAACGCAATCCTCCCATCGACGCTTCTGCCTGCCTTTCGGACGCCTACTAGTCGGTTCTTAGTATCTAATTTCATAGGACTTTTCGTTTACGCGCGGGACTTGGTCATTTGGACTCAGGGGACACTAAAACGCGTATTTCCGTTGAAAACTGGAATTCGAAAATTGTTACGAATTATTCGATATAATTATCGAAAATTATTATTTTCCCTTACTACATAGTTCATATATATGTAAGTGAAAGTAATATTCATTAAATGTCAAAAAAAATTTTTTTTATCTTCCATTTCGAAGAAACATAATGCCACTTCAAGAGAAGGAATCTTTGTTTAAACTGATGTATAAAATCTCCTTAACTAATCCTCTTTTAGAATATGTAAACATGATTTTATGAACAGAGATGATAAAATTAAAATATTTATATGAGGTTACGAACCTATATTACAACCCAATATATTTAGTTTTCGAATTACTAATGAATTTTTTCATAGTCATATGATATAAGGCGTAGTTCCTTATTACCTTATTCCTCGTTATCGCATGTAAAATAGCAGCCTTTCAGACAGGGAGTAGTATGGTTTTGACAAGAGTGGCTAAGTCTGGTGTCTCCAAAGCCCGACTCCCAGTTCGCTATAGTCTTCGGAAAGTCAATAATCCGACTGTATAAAACTGTCCGACAATAAAATCTAATGACTACTTTGGCCTATCAGTTAAGAAAACTTTTGAACGTTATTACGTTAGCTTGATTTCCATTCCGTCGGCTCCACGGTCCGCTTTAAAATCTTGAGTTCCAACTTTAAACATTTACTAAAGAATAGAGAACTCTCCTCCTGTCATTAGTTACACGAAAGAGTTTTTGAAATATTATTGCTTGCACGATAAAATCGCCCAAATCTGAATTCGATTTGGCGGATTAATATGACAGATTTGTGATTTTTCACCTGACAGTGTATTTATTATTTAACTAGCTTACTTTTCAATATATGTAGAATCAGAAAAACGAATAAATAAAAATCCGTTTGTCTGAATCTTTCCGAAACTACTGTACCATTTTCTTTTTAATTCACCAAAAAAATACTAGGGAATGCAACCATTATCCGCTCAACCAAACGATGATATCAGATGGTTTTTTTTAATTTAATAATTTATAAAAATATAGCAAAAAGTTATTAGTGTTATACCAGAAAAAAAACTCGAAAAGTTATAAAAAATGTATACATAAATACGCCGATAACTTCAAAGTTATTTTTGAAGATAAAGAAACATATTTATAGAGCTTTATAAAAAAAAAAAAAAAAAAAAAAAAAAAAAAAAAAAAAAAAAAAAAAAAAAAAAAATTGAAACCTTGCCAGTATATGTAAACAAAATTTATAATAAATAAAAACATATGTCTTATTAAATAGTCTATATTATTTTATCTAAAAAAATCCCTTTAAAATTCAGTGAATCAGATAATATTTTTTATTAAATCTTTAGCTAGCTAACGGTATATTACACATCTATTTTACTATTCTTGTGTCCGGAAACACAAAAATTGCATAAAAAAATATCCTTGCACTTTTCTCCATTAGTTGTTTATCAAATTCGCCCAACGTTCATATTAAGCTATAATTTATGTTTACTAATACGATGATGTTCCTAATTGTTTGAAATATACAAAATTAAAGGTACTTTAGAGGAAGAAATGTAAAATATCGGCATTTAAGCCCTATCAGACTATTTCAATCAGAATGAAACCTATATTATATTAAAGCTTATTAAATTTTGCATCGATATATAGTGTTTAATCAAAATCTTTACAGCCGTTTTTAAGAAAATCGTAAAAAGGTGCTAAATGCATAGTATGAAGTACATCTTCCGGTCAGCTGATTTTTATGAAAAAGTTTTTGTAACATCTCGGGCGTATAGTTGGCTTAAATACGAAATTTTAGTTTCACAGGACTTTTCATTTTCGCCCCCCACACACACACACACACACACACACACACACACACACACAACTTCTTGCGGGACTAGGTTCTTTGGACTCAAGGGACCCTCAAACGTGTATTTCCGTTAAAAACTGGAATTCAAAATTTTTTGCGATCTCAATACTTTTCCTTACTAAATATTTCATATATAGGTAAGTGAAAGTAAAATCTGGTGCGGGGAACACACGACTTTCACTTACCGCAGTTGTTAAAATCGAACAAATAATTTTCAAATACAGTTAAAGATAAAAATGAGTGAAGCTAATAAAGAAATAATTAACTTGAATTTATATAGAAACATTTTATTCAAAACTCTATTATATTATTATCTGAAATAATAATCAGTTTCATCGGCCTTTCTTCACTCTTTATTATCATTTAAAAGCTTGTGTATAAGATCATATTTTTTTTTTAAATCTTTAGCTTTCCAACGGTATATTACACATTTATATTACAGTTCTTTTGTCCAAAAACAAAAAAATATTTTTACAGTTTTCTCTTTTAGTTAGAGACCGAATTCGTTCAATATATATGTTTACCTGTTTTTTCATCGTTGATAACAAGACTATATTGTTACTTTTTTAGTATCTACAAAGCTTAAGGTCCTGTCAGACTATTTCAATCAAATTAAAGCCCATCAAATTTTGCATTTATATATAGAGTTTGATCAAAAGCGTTTGAGCCGTTTTTGAGGAAATCGTAAAAAATGCAAAGTATAAAGTGGTTCTTCTGGTTAGCTGATTTCTATGAAAAAGTTGCTGTAACATCTAGGGCGTGTAGTTGCCTTAAATATGTAATGTCAGTTTCACAGGACTTTTTTTTTTGGTCCGAGAGCTACCACACACACGGACACACACAGACATTTTGTCGGGACTTGGTCATTTGGACTCAAAAAACGCTAAAACGTGTAATTCCGTCAAAAACTGGAATTCGAATATTTTTACGATCGCAATACTTTCCCTTACTATATATTTCATATATAGGTAAATGAAAGTAAAAAAACAGTTATTTTGTTACTTAGACGGTCAGCCAATTGATCATGAATGGCACTTGAGCAGGATAATACCGCGGTCATAACATGGAATGATGTTAATCGGATTAAAAAATTATCTACTTAAAGACTCACTTTCCTTCCTCTTTCTCCAGTCACCCCCTCCTCATCCCCTAGGGAACTATCTTCAACTCCTCTTTTTCTTTTATCTTCGTTTTTTTTTTTTTTTCTCTTCCTCAAAGCTGTTATAGCACCTCTTCCTTATTAGCCTCAGTGTTATTTAATACAGGAAAAATGCAATTAGCTAGGTGCTGTGGGTAGAACTTTGAAGATAATTAGGCTCATAGACTTGGCTGGAGAAATATTTAACACTCCTGGGTCTTCGGCTTGCTAAGAATGAAATTGAGAAGAGGAGAAGGGTGGAATTTATTGTATTAGAGCTGCCCCTATTCAGAGTTACTGAAAATGAGGGGGGCGAGCGATCTAAGGCATCATTTTATTAAATATTAAATTAGACCAACCTCGTCTCACCTTAATTTCAATTCATAATTTATAAAAGAAATCTTTTTTTCCCTTCAAAATATCCGTGCTTCATCATCAAGCTACTTTTCATTACTTTTTTTTCTTTTTTTATGAACGAATATTTTACTTAAATACACGTTAAAAAACGTTGCGTGCAATAGACCATTTATCTCACTTGTTTAAATCATTTTTAAATTTCATAAATGTTGTTAAAGCTATAATAATACTGTCTAATAACATTGAGTTTGGATGGAAACTTCTAGAACAAAAACAGTAAAACAGTTTCGTAGCTATTTTTTCATGATGATATGCCTCAATAAGCCTCTACCTTTGTATTATAAACATTAGCTTCCCAATCAATTACCCACTGTTTAGTATACCTCCAAATATGAACATGGAAACACGCGATTTTCGAGTAATTTTTTTGTACGAGTTTAAACTCGGCCTTCAGCAGCTGATTGTTAATGAACGGACCATTCGCCGTTGGTTTGCTAAGTTTTCAGCTGGGGATACCGACTTGGAAAACTTGCCCCGAGGAAGACCTCCGTCCGTAATAGAAAACGATGTCCTCAAACATACCGTAGAAGGAAACCCCTACCAAACAGTTAAAGGACTCTCAGCATAACTGAATGCAAGTGCATCTACCGTTTCCAGACATTTAAAGTGTATTGGGAGAGAAAAAAGCTCGATACATGGGTACCTCATGATCTCACTGAGCGGCAGCAAGACCCCATGTTTCAAAACATACCGTGCAAAAATTGAAAGAACTGGGCTACGAAGTTCTTCCGCACCCACCATATTCTCCCGACTTGGCTCCAACAGATTACCACCTTTTCAGGAATTTAGACAACTTCGTCAAAGGAAAACTTTTTTAAATTGATGATCGAGTGAATAGTGCGTTTTCAGATTTTGTTTCACTACAATGCTCAGAGTTTTTCAGTTCGGGGATAAAAATGTTGGTGTCACGTTGGGAAAATGTGTGGAGAAAGAAGGTAAATACTTCGAATAAAATTATATTGCTTTCATATCGTATTTTTAATAAAAACCCTATACCATGAAGGCGGACGTTTCATGTGACACAACCCAACAGATCGATATTTAGTTTATTGACTATTACAGACATATAAGCCTTATAGTTTGTCCTATTTGTTGTTAGTATTAAATGATAATATCATATATATATATACACACACATACATATGGCATAGTTATAAATACATATATAAATGATAAAAGCATAAATATAAATGAATAGGTAATTTTTTATCATTTCTCTCAAACATTTTCCCATATTTATTAATATTCCACCGGTTTTTTTTTTTTTTTTTCACAATTACTAATTAGTCAGGATTATGTTGTTATACATTATTTGTAATTTTCTTTAGGATAGGAGATCTCTAATTTACTTAACTATATTCCATTTATCACCTTTTTTTGTTTTTGTTTCTTAATTATTAATTGATTTTTTAGTATTGTTAAAATAGACTTTCTGTCAATTCTATTCTATATAAATTATTAACTACATTTTTTTTTGGATACTGTGGGTGGTTAAACAAATTATTCAGGAATCTTTTCCAGCTATCAACTTTTATTTGTTGCATACTATTGAAAAACAATTTATTAATAGATTTCTCGTGTTTTTTTTTTTAATTCATTATGATTAATGTATAACATGTCTTATATTTCTTGATATTTTTTGTTCTTTTTTAATAATTTTACTATCATCTATGTATGTTTTTATTAAAATTGTTTTTCACAGTTGCTCAAGCATATAAATGGACTAATAAATCATAGAATAAACAATACAGATGTATTGTATTTTATTCTATAAATAAAAACAAAAAAACATAATGAATTTATTTGAGGAATTTAAATTAAGGAAAATATGAGGAAAATAAAGATGAGTAGCAGGGTATTAAAATAACAAATAACAATACAAAATGTAATAAATAACTTTGTTGAGTCTGGATGCTATAATAATAAAAAAATAAAATTATTTTCTGTTACAAATAAACTCATCCATAAAGGCTTTAATGTTCCCAATGTTGCTGACCTGGCTCGAACCAAATAATACTCCTTTCATGACAAACTCCATTCCCACTCTAACCCACTAGTTTCAATCCTCGCTTCCTTTACAATCCCTGATAATTCTCCAAAGAATATGGCCCCAAGACCTTCTAGTTTAGCATAGTCCTTGGGTAGTTGCCAATGGGTAGTATCCCTACAAGTGAATCATGAAAGTATATTTTGTATCACATTTACTAAATGTATTTTATTACACAGTTGTAAATATCAATAAATATATTTATATATATATATATATATATATATATATATATATATATATATATATATATATATATATATAAAGTTTGTGTTGTTCTCAGTTTTCAGTCAATGAATAAACAATTTTATCTATGCGACGTTTCGAGAATTTATTGTTCTCATAATCATGCCTTTACAGTGGAAAAACAAAAAAAACAGAACATTAATATTATTATACAATAATTAATACATGATGTTATTGTTTGAGATATAAAAAAGAGTACATTGAACAATGAATAATCATACAGTAGGTACATAGATATTTTAAATTAGGATTTACATTAAAGATATTATTATAAAATTACTTACAATTTTGGACAAAATAGTGTCTAAGTAATTTTATAATAATATCTTTAATGTAAATCTTAATTTAAAATATCTATGTACCTACTGTATGATTATTCATTGTTCAATGTACCCTTTTTTATATCTCTAACAATAACATTACATATTAATTATTGTATAATAATATTAATGTTCTGTTTTTTTGTTTTTCCACTGTTAAGGCAAGAATATGAGAACAATAAATTCTCGAAACGTCGCATAGATAACATTGTTTATTCATTGACTGAAACCTGAGAACAACACAAACTTATATTATCAACAGTCGAGAACTAATCAAACAATATATATATATATAGGTATATATACAAGAAATTAATTCATCGACCCTTTTATTTTATAATTTTGTTTGAAATAATTCGGGTTTTAGGTCATTAAACTAGTACTCCTTCTTAATTTTCTTTATTTGGACGTTTCGATCCTCCGTCTTTGTAGTATACATAGGATATTTTTCAACACAAAGAATTTCATTGAGCACCAAGACACCACTCAGGCTAACTACAGGCCACTGGGATCGAGGATGCATCGTTAAAATGTATCAAACCCTGTATGGATTAATTTTAAAAAACTCTTGTAAAACATTACTAACACATATATTCAGGTTGAATAATGCACAACTACATTTCCTTTTGAAAATTTCTATAACTGGATAGAATATTTTTATTTATTTATTTACATTCGTTTTTGTTTGTTCTCCATTACTATTTGCTATCTGCGAAAGAAAATGCAATAAGCAAATATGATAGCTTCTGAAAGTCGGTTAAATGATGGCATCTCTAGGCCACCGCCTCAGAAGTCGCCGGAGTGGGTTTTACGGGTTGGTGTAGGATTTAAGTGTTTCGGCCGATGGGCTTATGTTGTAAGTCAGTCTGTCATGAAATCTTTTATAATATTCTGTGGCTGTGCCTGAAACTGTGAGTATTCCCGAGTCCTTGTAAAGTAATTCGTTGGTTACGGTGCATCCACGATTTTTCGCAATATTTTCGGTTAAATAGACTGAATTATTTGGATGATAAAATTCTTGGCGGATCCCCCAAGGCTCTATCCCATATGTCCATAATGGTTTGATCAGTACTTTGTAAATAGTAATTTTGGTGCTCACGGATAATTCTGATCGTTTATCAAGCAGACGCGATTGTAGTACAAATCGTCTGTTCAGCTGTTGTATTTTAAGTCGAGACGAAAAAAAACTCGAATTCAAAAATTATCGTTATACTTTTTCTTACTATTTATTTCATATCAAGGTAAGTGAAAGTAAAAAGATATGTTACGAATTAAAATCATAAAGCAATGCAAAATTATGTAATCACATAACATAATTCAAAATACCTCCCTATTGCTAGGTTAATTTATAATTTATTATTTACTGGGACCATATGAGATGCTAGAACTTCTAGTCTTCTTCTTCTTCCAGTGGCGCGACAGGCCGTGTAGGCCCTGGGCCTTGCGGTGTAAACTCCTGCGAGCTTACACTCACGTTTCACGATGCAATTTTTAGTGTAGAGTCATCACTCCCTACGACTAATTTTGTGAGTGGCCACCCTTTGGCTGATGGGTCTCACATACCCGGGGGAGAGGTTAAAAAATCCACATTTTTTTACATCCTTATAAAAGCCCCGCCGGACTGGGAATCGAACTCAGGACCCGTAGCATAAGAGCCTAGCGCGCTAGCCACTCAGCCAAGGGCTCCCCTTAGAACTTCTAGTAGCAGTAGGTAAATATTGTATATGTGTATAGGTATGAATGTGGTCAGGATTATAATTATTTTATTTAATTTATTTTTTCATTTGTTATTTAGGTTAACTTATTTTTTTATTTTTTTTTTTATTTTGGTTTACTTTGTACATATGGAATGATTGAATTCTTTTTAGCACTAAAGGCGGCAATACACGGTGAGAAATAGGGTATGCGTCGTAGGTGAGGTGAAATGGTGATATTTACATCGTTGAGCGCGCTGGAAAGTTGGTAGAAGTAAATATCGTGATAGTTGATGTACTAAATCACACTTCCATCTACTTTCCTTAACTATAATTAACAATAACATCATTTGTTATATTATTTTGGTCAAACTTCAACTAAAAATAGTTTATTTATATTCATATATATTTAATTGTGTTTCTTAATTCTGAAACCATTATTTAATAATAGGTATATTTTCACTGTTTGGATATTACATTTTAATTCTATAGTTATTTATTAAAAATTATATTATATATATTTTATGTATTATAGTTTGAGATTCATAATATTTTTTTTGCGTTAAAGTTCGAAATAGAAATAGAAAAAATTGAAAGTGATTTTACAAAGTAACGTTGCTGCCATAGGTGGCGTGCATGTTCCCGTCACTTGTGTTGTAGACATTTGTAGATGGTTAGTAAGAATATTTGTATAAAAATGTCGAAAACATTTTTAGACAATACTCTTATTATTATTCAAACAAAATGACACCAATTGAACATTTATCTTTACATAAGAACTTGGTAACCTAAACGGAGCTAACCAACCTTTTCAACAACTTTCCTGAATAATCGGCTGTTCACTCATCCGCCATTTTTCCGAGTACTCTCACCGTATACACGCGCACATTTTTACTCTCACGTAGTTTTCACCACCCTCTACTCTCGCGAGAGTACTTTCACCTCACCTACACATACCCTATTTCTCACCGTGTATCGCAGCCTTAATATTTATTGCCCAAGATAGTGGCAGATTGTATTATTTCTCAATATAGCAATATTTATAGAAAAAAAAAGAACTTCTAGTTAACATTTTAATATAGATTTTTAAACTCATTCAATTAAAATGTCCATTAATTAGTAAAATTAGTTCTCTTTCCTAGAAGGCTACCTAATTTAATAGAGGATTATCTGCTGGCTCGATTCAATTTTTCATTCCCTATTAACATGTTCGATTGAACGGAATTCCAGCAATTCCGAACGGGCACAAAAACGGTAGAAATTGATAGTTAGGCCCTTGTTATGTTAGCTTTCACCCTATTGGCCGATAGCAACCAATGGCTGGGGCTAATGAAAACTGGTAATAAGAGGCTAGCATTGATTGGTCGAACCACTTGTTTGCAGAGCCCCACATCTGTCCAGCCATTGGCCGTTTGCCCTTCGTTAAGGATCCAATTTACTATGGCTGCTGAATTAAAAATACCAGCCAGCAAACGAACGCGGAATGCACATAAAGGCTGGAAAGTAATTTAATTCTTACAGCATCAGTTGAAATTGACATTGGTGACTTTTAAATTTCTGTTATTCTTCCATGACAGTGTTATCAATTATTAATTCCATGCTTTTTTACCTTCACATACCTGCATATAAAATATGTAGTAAGTGAAATGGGAGCGATCCTGAAAATATTTGAATTTGATCAGTTTTAATGAAAATACACAGCTTAATAGCCTTCAATTGAATAAATAATCCTTGTAAAAGTTATTTTTTATCAACTGATATTATAAATATATTTATATGTAAATTGGAGCTCAATATTTATTCAATAATTTTAAATTACATTTGGTTTCGTAAAACCCGAAAGAGCATATTTGAATTAATTTTATTTATTTTCTTTAGACCTATAAAAGCTGGTTACAATAAAATTCGAATAAGTTGATTTAATCAGGCTCTATTTCGGTTTTTATTGCACAAAATACTATTCGGAATTAAGAAGTAAATCCGACTTTTAAAAAAAAATAGTTATTTATTCTTGTTTTATGTTTTACATTATTTTTGTTTGTTCCTGTCAGAAGTTATCTGACTGTAACGGAATGTACTAGAGAAAACTTGAGCAGACCTGATAGGCATGGTAGTCTAAGATCCGAAGTTGAAACGTGCAGAACGAGGTGATAATAGATAAAACATATTTTATAAAAAAATTAGTATATTAGAAAATATATTAAGAATGGGTTGCCTAAAAAATCATCATTTAAAACTAATCATCGTACTTACTTTTATCGGCTTTTTATTACTCTCTATTAACTTTTAAAAGCTTGAGTATAAGATAATATTTTTTCTAAAATCTTTAGTTTATTAACGATGTACCATACATGTATATTTCTGTTCTTATGTTCAGAAACGAAAAATTACAAAAAAAAATATTTTTTCTGTTTTTTAATTTTTTTTTTTTATCGAATTTATTCAATTTATATATTTACCTGTTTTTTATCAGTGGTAACAAGATAATATGGTTATTTTTATATAATCAACAAAATTAAAGGTACTTTAAAGAAAGAAAATTTAAAATATTGGCATTTAAGCCCTGTCAGACCATTTTAACATCGATATAGCGAGTTTAATCAAAATCGTCAGTACCGTTTTCGATAAAATCGTAAAAAGGTGCAAAATGCATGGTATAAAGTAGCTCTTCTGGTGAGCTCATTTTGATGAAAAAAGGTTGTGTAACGTCTCGGGCGTATAATTGTGTTAAATATGAAATTTCAGTTTCACAGGACTTACCGTCCGTGAGTTACCACACACACACAGACCTTTTTGCGGGACTTGGTCATTTGGACACAGGGGGCCCTAAAATGTGTATTTCAGTTGAAAACTGGAATTCGAAAATTTTCACGATCGCAATACTTTCTCTTACTATATATAGTAAGTGAAAGTAATAAATACACGTTTTATTAAAATCAACTTCAAATATTTTTCAATTTTAAGTATATTTAATAGCTTTTTAATTGATTTTATCTGTCGGGGTAAGTGAAAATCGTGACCAGATTTTTTTATTTAGCAATTATTGTTTTTTGATGATTTCATGAAGTTTTCTAATAAGTGATAAAACGTAAATTTTTTTTTTATCTATTAAAGTGAGTTAAACATGTGTTATACGCCTACCTGATTTTTTTTTTATGAGCACAAGCCCACATACCATTCAATATCACTATCATATCCTTAAGAATTTAATATATATATATATATATATATATATATATATATATATATATATATATATATATATATATATATATTGACTCCACTTAATTCAGGAAAAAGGCTTCTGTCCATTGAATACCCGGTTCTGAGTAGGCTTGTAATATACTGGCTGTAGAAACAGGAATTATTGTCAATCGCTTGACGGGAGGGAAACCACTTTGGAACTCATGGAATGTTGATTCGAATTCCTGTAATTTTATTATCCTTATTAATAGTCCAGAGGATTGTTTAGGAATTTATAAATTTAAATATAACATAATTTCTCTAATCTATATTCTATAAATTTTATATAATTTAATATTAAATAATTCTAATTCCATAAAGTTAGAATCGGTCATAATTACTCCGAGAAATTTAAATAAATAAAATAAAATAAATAAATAAATAAAGCCAAGAAACATACAAGTGAATTTTTGTTTTTGTTCTCACAATTTTTTTTTTGTCACCCTGCTCATCTGTTTAGCTTAATTGAATTTAGCGAGTACGTTAAGCCTTATACCATCTCGTTGAACTAATAACTCTCCTAAAACATACACCCCTTCCCCAGGATAAAAGAAAAGAAAAATCTCTTCTTTATCCTCGTGTTAGTGAAAATTGTTTCTTTTTCAAGTTTTGTTATTGGTGTACATTTGATGTTATATTTTGTTAAGTTATTGTAATTATCATAGCTGTTATTCTTAAGAAAACCATTATGTATTAGATGACCAATACATATAAGTTTAATAACTAATAATATAATTGATGTGTACCGAGAAAGGCTTAAATATGGCGATCTTGATGATACGTGTATTAGTGGGTTGTTTCACATAAAATGTCCGTTTTTATAGTTTCTGAAATACATAAAGGATTTTGCAGGTCTCTGTTGTTTTCTTCCGAATGTTTACATACACGTATTTAAAGTAAACAGTTACTAATCCTCTACCTTTGTATTATAAACATTAGCTTCCCGATCAATTACACAATTTTTAGTATAACTGCAAATATGAACATAGAAACACGCGATTTTCGAGTAATATTTTTGTACGTGTTTAAACTCGGCCATTCAGCGGCTGAGGCCGCTAGACATATTTTTAAGGCGTTTGGGGAAGGGAGTGTTAATGAACGGACGTAATAGACAACGATGTCCTCAAACATACAGTAGAAGGAAACCCCTACCAACAGTTAAAGGACTCTCAGCACAACTAAATGCAAGTGCATCTACCGTTTCCTGACATTTAAAGTGTATTGGGAAAGTAAAAAGCTCGATACATGGGTACCTCATAATCTCACTGAGCGGCAGTAAGACGCCATGTTTAAAAACATACTGTGCTAAAATTTAAAGAACTGGGCTGCGAAGTTTTTCCGCACCCACCATATTCTTTCGACTGGTCTCCAACAGATTATCACCTGTTCAAAAGAAAACGTTTTGAAAATGGTGATAAAGTGAAAAGTGCGTTTTTAGATTTTGTTTCACTTCAAAGCTCAGAGTTTTTCAGTATAAAAAAGTTGGGAAAAATGTCTAGAAAAAGAAGGTAAATACTTCGAATAAAGTTATCTTGTTTTCAGACCCTTTATCTTGAAAACGGACATTTCATGTGAAACAACCCAATAATAAAGGACCTTTTTTCAAAGTTGATATTTTAAAATATTTGTATTCTAATGGTTTAGTTTTATCTAAATCCGTCATCACATTTTGTCAAAAAAAACATTAAAATCCTTTATAAAAGTATTTAAAAAATTGCATTTCATTCCAAAAGATACTAAATCCACATTTTATTTCATTCCAAAAGGTACTATATCCATTTTTCGTTCCAAAACATACTATATCCTATGTATAAACAGATATAACCTTTCCTACCATTTCCTTCCAAAAGGTTTCCTACTATACGGTAGGAGCACCTAATCCCGTAATATATCACCATTAATTTATTGTTTTCATCATTTTATAAAATTTTATTGGTTCATTTAGCATTTCTTGAATCACCGCTATTATTTTGATCACTGGTTTTAACCTAATAATCAGTTTTTAGGCTATTTGAAACAACTTAGTTGCGTCGCTTTGGTTCTTTTAGGTTGTCAATTAAATTAAGTTTTTCATAGTATTTCTTCTTGCAGCAACATAAATTTGGTTTACATTTTTTTCAGAAACTCACATTCTAATAGAATAATGGCATTTGATGCAGCAAGTAGTTAGAATTAACATCCCACGTTCTATGTGAAGAACATCTAAATATGTGAAGAAAATCCGTGCCTGATCTAACTTAGTAGTCGATTTTTTAATGTAAAATAAAAGCTCAAAAGTTATTATTTATCAGTATATATCGTTAAATATTGTTTACACGTCGGTAATATTATAGTTAAATTTGCTAAATTCACACAAATAGTAAATACAAGTTCAAAATAAACTTCATAATTACATACTTTCTTAATATAGTGCCATAAATAGATAAATTGTCCTTTGAATATTTACTTTCTTTTTGAAGAAAAGATAATCAATGTAATTAAGCAACAAAGAAATATATTTCTCAGAGGAAGAATAAGGAAATATACATAACTTAGTAATTAACGATATTAAGACGTTAGTTATCACTAATGTTGTATCAGGAAGGTTATAGAGACTGTTAGCGACATATCTCGCGTTATATTCTTCCAAAAAGTACTATATCCATGTTACGTTCCTATAAGTACTATATATATATTGTTTAAAATCATCGGAAAAGTTCAATAATATGGGAAAACAAGTTGGCAACACACTTAAAAATCAACTTTTGATTTTAATAAAAAAAGGATCACATAAATTGGTCCAATAATAAATAAATGACAGATTTTTGCGTTTCCTATAAAATGTACTAAACTGGATATAGCACCTTTTGCAAATCAACGTTTCAATTGAGCTTAAAGAAGGTTCACTTCAAAAAGATTCATTTATCAGTATAGAATGTCTTTTATAAAAGAGAGAGTAAAATAAAAATACTACGATTGGGTCTATAAATTCTTTGATACATTTTATTTTATGGATAGATTTGCTTTACATTATTCACGACTTTATTTAATTTGATTGAAATACTTTCTCTCCTCAACATATTTTAAACATAGGTAGGTGAAAACAACATACGCATCCTTTTCAAACTATTCACTATTTCATATATAAATGTTTGGAACAAACTTCAAACTTTACCGTTTAGATTGTAGGATTTGTCAATCTCCAATCACTTCTACGAACTTTGTTGCAAAACAATTTTACTAAAACTCCTGAATTTATTATACTGCTCTTATTTCCAGTGAAGTAATTTTAGCGTTGATAATTATTTATATTATTTTTTCTTTAATAAGTTATTATTCTTTTTCCTTTCACTTACTATATAGAGTAAGGGAAAGTATTGCGATCGTGAAAATTTTCGAATTCCAGTTTTCAACAGAAATACACTTTCTAGGGTCCCCTGAGTCCAAATAACCAAGTCCCGCAAAAAGGTCTCTGTGTGTGTGTGTTTGGTAACTCACGGACGGTAAGTCCTATGAAACTGAAATTTCATGTTTAAGACAAATATACGCGCGAGACGTCACACAATCTTTTTTCATCAAAATGAGCTCACAAGAAGAGGCACTTTATACCATGCATTTTGCACCTTTTTAGGATTTTCTCGAAAGCGGTACCGACGATATTGATTAAACTCGCTATATCGATGTTAAAATGGTCTGACAGGGCTTATATGCCAATATTTTAAATTTGGCTTACTTCTTTTAGTTCTTTTAGTTTACTTACTTACTTCTTTAAGTACCTTTAATTTTGTTGATTCTATGAAGTGTGTGTGTGTGTGTGTGTGTGTGTGTGTGTGTGTGTGTGTGTGTGTGTGTGTGTGTGTGTTGTGTGTGTGTGTGTGTGTGTGTGTGTGCGGAAACGGTAAATCCTATGAAACTGAAATTTCATATTTAGAACAAATATACGCCCGAGACGTTACAAAACCTGCTCCATCAAAATGAGCTTACCAGAAGAGCCACTTTATACCATGCATTTTGCAGCTTTTTTCGATTTTCTTAAAAACAGTTCAGACGATTTTGCTTAAACTCGCTATGTCTATGTAAAGTTAAACGGTCTATAATATCATGTAGGTTTTATTATGATTTAAATAGTCGGATGAGGTGTAAATGTCGATATTTTAAATTTTCAAACTGTCTTTAATTCTGTCGATTCTTTAAAAATCACTATAATATCTAATTACCACTGTTGAAAAACAGGTAAATATATAAATTGAATGAATTCGATAGCCAACTAAAGGAAAAAAAACTAAAAAAATATGTTTTTAATGCAATTTTTTATTTTTTAACGTGAGAGCAGTGATATACATGTATAATAAGCCGTTGGAAAGCTGAAGATTTTAGAAAAAATATGATCTCATTCACAAGGTTTTAATAGTTAATAGAGAGTGATGTAAAGCAGATAAAACTAAGTGATTATTTTAAACGGAGGTAAGTGAGAGTCAGGTGTTGCCCGCACCAGATTTGTTTTTCATATCTTTATAAATTTTTATATATAACAACAACTGGTTTTACGTTATTAACAGAACATTTATTTTTAACTAAATGTTAAAAAATGCAAAGTACTAACTGTTAACTTAGTGGGAAGTAGATGATTCAGTAAAAAAAAAAAAAAGAATAAAAAAAAGCTTTTAGATCATTTTACCGGCGAGCAATTCCATTAATGTTTTTAGCAAATGAAAGAAGTAGGGAAAATTTCTGGAACCACTGCTCACAAAAAAAAAGAAGAAAAGGGAATTACAAAAACAAGAAACGAAGGATTGTTATTTTTTCCCTTTCCCACATACGTTTACCCTAGCTCTTTAACCCTATTTCTACTTTCATTCTCTTTCTTTTACAAGAATCGGTTTTTGTTATCGATGAAGCTAAAGTAACTGTTACATTATACTGACATGGAATTTTTAAATATATATTGAGATGTTGAATAAGTTCGCAGGATTTTTTAATATTTAAATTTAATCTTCTCTCTGTTTATAAAATCATGTTTATACGGCGATAGTGCTGACCATGGCTACAACTGACATCCCATACATAACTCGGCGTAGGCTGAAAAGGAGTTGGATGAGGGGCCTCCTAGCCTGAAAAAATAGATTGTTTCTGAATGTCAGGAGGATGCACCACTGGGTACTATTTCCCTCATGCCAACCCATGCTATGTTTATGAAATATAACTCATTTGCTGATTGTAACTATACAGGTGCAAATAAAATATTAAGTTAAAAAAAAAAAAATGTTTATACGGCAATTATTTTTGCATCTTCTAAAAAGGGATTAGTTAAGGTGCTTTTATGGATCAGTTTCAACTGAGAATCCTTATCTTTTAGTGGTATTTTGCTTGTTCAGAATGGAAGAGATAAAAAATCATTCTCGTCATTTAATGTTTTTTTATTTCCGAAAAAGAAATTCCGCTGCACACACGGTTAACACAATTTGCCATGTTTATAGTAATGATGCCTCAAGAAATAGCACAGTCCGTAAGAGGTTTCAACTTTACCATTTTTTTTTTTTCGCTTTTTTACTTAAGTTGGTAATAAAATTCGTTCAACTTGTATATTTACACATTGTTTTTATGAATACTATCACCTGTTTCTTTTCCTTACCAAAAAAGATGCTTTAGAGGTATTAGTATTGAAAATTGGTAATATAAGTCCTGTATGACTTTTTCAAAAATTATTTAACCTACACATAAATAAAACCCATATAATTTTACATCAATTTAGCTATTCGATCAAATTCGTTTAAGATTTTTGATAAAAGATTTTTGATAAAAGCGTGAAAAGGTACAAAATGCATGGCATAAAGTTAAAATTGTATTTTTTATTAAAATTGAATTATTATAATGACTGAATATCCTATGTATACCTTTATATATATATATATATATATATATATATATATATATATATATATTATATATATATATATACATATACATATTTTTTTTTTGTTAGTGTGTTCAAAATTAGTTGTTCTTCACTTTCCATTTAATATTAGTTTACTTTACTTTTTTTATGCATTTTCTTTTCTTTGGTACATAGAGGTGTGTATGTACATACATTTATATAAATTTCTTTCTCTACCTCTTTTACCTATGTACATAATTTTATCTATCTAATGTTTTCTGGCCAGATGTGCTACTTTTACTTGTAAATTTTATGTTATTCTTACGTGACAAAGGCCCAGAATAAAATTTCTTTTCTATTCTAAAGTTGCTCTTCTGGCTGGCTGATTTCGTTGAAATAGTTGCTGTTAGCCGTCTCCGCTTCTAAAATAAGAAATTTCAGCCTTATACAATGTATTGTTTTCGAGCTTGGCTTAAAAAATACACATAGTCAAAAGTCATTTATACTCACGTGACATTGAAAGGTATATATTTCATTGAACATTAAAATTAAATATTTTGTCACTATCGAAATACATTTTTCACTACATAGTTGATTTTTAAAAAAGTTTATATCGTTTTTCAATCTTTTAATTTATTCCTCCCCGGGTTTTTTAAAATCATGTTTAGTTGGTCTATAATGTTTGTACATCCTATAAAAAGATTAGTTGAGATTTTTTCATGCGTCAGTTTCAACGAAGGTTCTCTATCTTTAAGTGGTACTTTGCTTGTTCATAATGGAAGAGAAAAAATTCATTCTTGTCATTTAATAATTTTTTATTTCCGAAAAAGAACATCCGCTATACAAACGATTAACGCAATTCGCAGTGTGTATGGATGCTTTAGGAAAGTCCGTAAAAGGTTTGCTTTGTCCAGAACTGGAAATTTTAAGTTGGAATACGCAAAGCGCTGATCCAAATTCAAGCATTGGTCACAAAAATACCTCGTATTTTCGAGATTCTGGAGTTTTTATTGAAATCATCGGTAAAAACTGTTACGAACTTGATTTACAAAAAAATATTTTATTGAGTTTTACAACTTCTATCCTCGCGCGGATCTCATTACCGCGTATGGGGAGCGTCCCACGGGTGGCGGATGTGGGGATGGTCGGTGGAATTTCCTCGGAAGCTCCTCCCGGCTAAGTCCGATGGACTCGCTGACCAACAATGAGAGCGGCCCCCCAGGCTTGCTGGAGGGTGTGACGTAGGTTCGAACGCCCTACTCACATATCTTAGTTCACAAAATATCACCAAAATTCATGGATTCCTCTGAGGTAAAACGCTCATTATCCGGAGGTAAACTAGTCCCCTGTTCGGGTCTCCGGGTGGGGACTGCTTCAGGGGAATCATGGCGCAAGATGAAAATTATAGATCTAACAATAGGGACGTGGGACGTTAGAAGTTTAAATACGGCAGGTGGGTTAAAGTCGGTCGCGAATGAAGTTAAGGGGTACCATTTAGATATCGTTGCATTACAAGAGGTTCGCTGGCCAGGGGAGGGTTCGTTAACAGAAGGAAAGTATACTATTTGGTACGGGGGGAGCGTTAATTATTGTCTAGGTACCGGGTTTCTGATTAGGAATAGATTTCATTCCGCATTACGGGACGTACAGTTCATTAGTGAAAGAATCTCGGTTGCTATATTTCAAGGGCGTTGGTTTAAAATCGCGTTTATAAACATTCATTCTCCCACCGAAGACAGTGATGATGAAGTAAAATGCGAATTTTATGATAAACTAGAGTCGGTTTACGATAAGTGACCGCGAAATTACATTAAGATAATACTAGGCGACGCGAAGGGAAAGGTTGGAAGGGAAGAAGTATATCGTCCTACAATCGGTAAAGAAAGTTTGCACGAATATAGTAATGATAATGGGACCCGACTAATAAACTTTGCTATTTCGAAAAACCTAGTAATCAAAAGTACTACATTTAAACATAAGGATATTCATAAGTATACGTGGACATCGCCGGATGGACAAACACGTAATCAAATCGATCATGTTTTAGTACAAAACAGATGGCAAAGTAGCATAATTAACGTGAGATCGTATCGGGGTGCAGAATGCGGTTCTGATCATGAATTAGTAATCGCGAAACTTCGACAAAAACTAAATACAAAAAAGAGAACACCGAACTATATTCGTCCCGAGAATTTTGATTTAGTTAAATTGAACAACCCCGAAATTAGAAAACAATTCGCGATAGAAGTAAAAAATCGGTTCGAAGCTTTGGAATCTTCAGACGAGGAACACAAAGATGTATACAAATTATGAAAAGGGATCAGGGATAATATTAAAGAGGTCGGTAATTTATGTCTTGGAAAAATCGAAAATAAAAAGAACAAACCTTGGTTCGACAGGGATTGTCAAAATATGTGCGAAAAAAGAAAAACCGCTAAACTGAATTCCTTAAATAATCCAAGCGATAATAATGTGGCTTATTTTCGGTTAGTAAAGAATGAAACTTCAAAACTCTTAAAAAATAAGAAAAGAGAGTATCTTAAAGGCAAAATAATAGAAATAGAAAAACACAGAAACGAAAATAACGTAAGAGAGATGTACAAAGGTATAAACAAATCGCGTAAAAGATTTGAACCTCTATTGAATGCGGTTAAAGATGCAAATAACAATATAACTGCGGATCCTTCTGAGATATTAAATAAATTTAAACAACACTTTGACGGCATCTTAAATTCGGAAAATAATAATCAATCTCCTCTCTCTGAATATCAGAGCGCTGAACCATGGATAGACGCACCGAGTAAAGAGGAAGTCGAAATGGTGATAGGAAAATTAAAACGTCATAAGGCTGCAGGAAATGATAACATCACGAGTGAATTAATCAAGGCGTGTGGAGAAGCGGGCGTTTCCAAAATACATTTTTTAGTTAAAAAGATCTGGGAAACTGAAAAAATGCCCGAAGAATGGAAAGAATCAATACTTATTCCGATTCACAAAAAAGGACCGAGGTCGGATTGTAACAACTATCGTGGGATCTCTCTTCTCCCAGTATGCTATAAAATATTCTCGGCAATTCTAACTAGTCGAATTACGGAATACGCTGAGGAAATTATCGGAGATCACCAATGTGGTTTTAGGCGGAATCGCTCGACTATTGACCAAATATTTTCCTTACGTCAAATATTAGAGAAAAAATTGGAATACAACGGTGTAGTCCATCAACTATATATCGATTTTAAAAAGGCTTATGACTCAATAGACCGTCAGAAGCTATATAACATCATGATTGAACAGGGGATACCTAGAAAGTTAGTAAATCTAGTAGAGATGTGTTTGTCGGTAACATTTCATAAAGTTAGAATCGGTCATAATTACTCCGAGAGATTTGAGGTGCGATCGGGTTTGAAACAGGGTGACTCCCTTTCACCTGTGTTATTTAATATAGCTTTAGAATATGTCATAGAAAAGGTGATGTGTACCGAGAAAGACTTAAATATGGGTGACAAGATTCCGGTTTGGGGTATGCCGATGATCTGGTACTGCTAGGTGAAGACACGGAAACCATACAACTAAATACAAGTGTGTTAATAAAAACCGGTAAAGAAATAGGACTCGAATTAAATACCGATAAGACGAAGTATATGATTAGTAGCAGAAACGGTGTCGATCTTGGTGATATTGATGTATCAGGTCATACTTTTGAACACGTAGAGAAATTCAAGTATTTAGGTTCAATTATAACTAGAAAAAATGAAATCCAGGAAGAAATAAAGTCCCGGTTAAAGGTGGGAAATGCGTGTTATTATTCAGTTGCTAAGTTACTTAGTTCGCGACTTCTATCTAAAAACTTAAAGATTAGAATTTATAAAACTATTATTCTTCCAACGGTTCTTTACGGATGGTATTTGCTGATCCGACTGGTAGGCGTCCAAGAGGTAGGCCGAAGCGGAGATGGGAGGATTGCGTTAAGGCTGATCTCGGGAGCTTGGGCTTGAATGGTGAACATTGGACGAGTCTGTGTAGGCGGAATTTGGTGGTATCGGCATCGAACCTTCGGGTTCGCTAAGCCTATTATTATTATTATTAATATTACAACTTCTATAAAGATAAATACTACAACTAAAATTTCCAAGTCATAATTATGAGCGTAAAATTCTTCTGAATAAACTATCGAGCGGTAGCAAAAAGAACGTTGTAAAATTTCAATTAATAATATCATGAAAACGCTGCAGTGTATTATATTATTAGTTAATAATAATAATAGGCTTACCGAACCCGAAGGTTTGATGCCGATACCACCAAACTTCGCCTGCACAGACTCGTCCAATGTTCACCATTCAAGCCCCCGAGATCAGCTTTAACGCAATCCTCATGGATTTCATTTTTTCTTGTTATCATTGAACCTAAATACTTGAATTTCTCTACGAGTTCATAAGTATGCCCTGATATATCAATATCACCAAGATCGCCACCGTTTCTGCTACTTTTTTTTTTTTCAATTTCAATTTTTTATTAAGTATTATTACAATTTGTCTCAACTTGGACATTAATAATAGTGGTGAAAAATAACTTACATACTACATTCATACAATATTTACACATAAATAAAATTACAATAAAATATATATACAATAATAAATCAATAAAATGGTAACAAAGTCTATAAATCACTCATACCTATATGCTACTACTAATAATATATTTCGTCTTATCTGTATTTAATTAAGTCTTCACCTAGCAGTGCCAAATCATCGGCATACCTCAAAACCGGAATCTTGTCACCCATATTTAAGCCTTTCTCGGTACACATCAATTATATTATTAGTTATTAAACTCATATGTGTTGGTCATCTAATACATAATGGTTTTCTTAAGAATAACAGCTATGATAATTACAATAACTTAACAAAATATAAAATTAAATGCACACTAATAACAAAACTTGAAATAGAATTAATTGATGCTAACACAAGGATAAAGAAGATTTTTTTTCTTTTGAGCGAGGAAGGGGTGTTTTATCTTTTAGGGGAATTTTTAGTTCCACGAGATAGTATAAGGCTTAACGTACTCGATAAATTCAATTAAGCTAAACAGATGAGCAGGGTGACAAAAAAAAAAAAATTTTTTTTATTAATTATTTTGTAAAATGTGATATTCAAGCTTATCTAGTTCAGAGAAATTCCATTATACCACACACAGCCCGTGCTTGTGAGGAGGATATTAGAGACTGCTTTTAAACTAATAGAAAAGATTTGTTGAATTTAAAAATATTAAATGACAGGAATTTCATCACGTTTTTCATTTAAATTATTATATTGTATAGTATACAAATAAAATCCGAAATAGACATTAAAAAATCGCCCAATACACGAGTCCCAACTTACATTACAAGTTTTAATCAATTTTTTAATATAAGAAAAATAATTATATTATTTTTTATGGAAAGATTTATTTTTTATTAAACTAGATGTCCTGACAACCATTAATATCGCTACCCGGAGTTGGTTATAAGGAACCCAGTAGAAGATATATTTGACCCTTATATTGGGGTGGTTAAAAAAAAAAAAAATCACCTGTATTTTAAATACTTAAGATACATACTGACATTTGTTTCGGTTTTAGTTTCTAATGTTGTTTTTGAAATTTAACACAAGTAATTTTATTAATTATTTAAATATTAATTATTAAAATGAACATGAAGTGACAATAGTTGACTGTGTGTATATATGAGAGAAGTTGGTTCAGGGAGCAGTCAATATAGCACAAGTTTACGCTTAATTTTGTGTTATATTGACTGCATCCTGAACCAACTTTCATTGCAGTTCGTTGTAGAGGTAATGGTTTCACCTCTAGGTAAAAAGGAATAATGAATTATCCCAGCCATGGACCACCTACTGTAACCATCGGTATCCCCAGCTGAAAACTTCGCTGAAACGCGAATCCTCATATTCATGTTCATATTTGGAGGTATGCTAAAAAGTGGGTAATTGATTGGAAAGGTAATGTTCATGATACAAAGGTAGAGGATTAGTAACTGTTTAGTTTAAATATGTAAACATTCTGAAGAAAACAAAAGAGACCTATTTATGTATTTCAGAAACTATAAAAACGGACATTTCATGTGAAACAAACCAATATATAAAATATACAGTATGGGAAAGTATTGCGATGGTAAAACTTTTTGTAATAGCATTTTCAAAGAAAATAAACGTTTCAGCCTGCCCTGAGTTCAAATGACCAAGTCCTCCAAAAAAGATCTGTGTGTAAGTTCAATCTAGTTCGAAAAGATTTTTAGTATAATAAGATAAAATTTCACATTTTAAAAATATTAATGTCTGAAATATTACAACTTATTCGAAAAAATCCGCGAACCAGATAATAATAAGAGCCACTGTATGCCGTGCATTTTGCATCTTTAAAGGATTTTATAAAAAAATTCTTTAACGAGTTTACTTAAACTCTCAATATCGATGTTAAATTAAAGGGGCTTCAATAGGTTTTATTGTAGTTTTAATAGGTTTTAATTAATTAATTTTTAATTTTAATAGGTTTTATTAGGTTGTATTCCGTTGTTTCATATGAAATGTCCGTTTTTATATTTCCTTAAATACATAAAGGATTTTGCAGGTCTCTGTTGTTTTCTTTAGAATGTTTACATATTTAAAGTAAGCAGTTACTAATCCTCTACCTTTGTATTATGAACATTAGCTTCCCAATCAATTACCCACTTTTTAGCATACCTCCAAATATGAACATGGAAACACGCGATTTTCGAGTAATATTTTTATACGAGTTTAAACTCGGCCATTCAGCAGCTGAGGCCGCTAGAAATATTTGCAAGACGTTTGGGGAAGGGAGTTTGTTTGTTTGTTTGTTTGGGTTTTAAGGCGTAAAACCCTAAGATCATCAACGCCTAGACACTATATGTATATTCAACCTTTATAAGAAAGAACTATTAGGTAATGAGTGATTGAGAGAAAGAAAGAAAAAAAATAATAATAAAAAAAAAATAAAATAAATAAATAATAAATAAAGAAAAAATAAAATAAAGAAAGAAAACATATTTTTATCTAAACAATAGTTTAAAAAGCTAATACTAGTAATGCTAACTGACTAGGAATGGTCTTTATAATTTCGATAATAATGACTGCTCCTTAAGAAAATCAAAAAGTAATCCAATGGTTTCCTCTCTATCACCCAGCACCGCTGAAATATTCGGGCTTAGTCCAATTTTATTCAGGTGTGATTTAGGTGTGTTTTATTCAGGTAGAGGTGAAACCATTACCTCTACAACGTACTGCAATGAAATTGACCAAATGCACACAAAATTATTTAAAAAAAACAACCTGGATTGGTGAATCGGAAGGGTTCTATACTCTTACAGGCCAACACTAGACCCCATGTTTCAAAACATACCGTGCAAAAATTGAAAGAAAAGTTCTTCCGCACCCACCATATTCTCCCGACTTGTCTCCAACAGATTACCACCTGTTCAGGAATTTAGGCAACTTCGTCAAAGGAAAACTTTTTGAAAATGATGATGCGTTTTCAAAAGAAAAGATTTTGTTTCACTTCAAAACTCAGAGTTTTTCAGTTCGGGGATAAAAAAGTTGGTGTCACGTTGGGAAAAATGTGTAGAAACAGAAGGTGAATACTTCGAATAAAATTATCTTGTTTCCATATCGTATTTTTAATAAAAATCCTTTATCTTGAAAACGGACATTTCATGTGACACATCCCAATATTATACTTGAAATAGTCTAACTGATCATAAATGCCGATATTTTAGATTTTGTTCCTCTGAAGTAGTTTTAATTTTGTAGATTCGTAAAATATATGGGGAGACGTTGATTCCTTAGCACAATCACAATCGTTGTGATCTCTCTAATTCGATCGTCCTAAAGAAGATCTGAAACTTAGGCCGAAACGTAGGCACGTTTTAAACTTAATTTTTTTTTAACTTATCGCACCCTAAAATAACTTCTTCCCTATATATGGATACACCCAACCGTTCTCACTTCACTTCTGATTCTTTGATTTTTTTTTTTTTTTAGCTCTAACTATATTTAAAAGACGACCAAGGTAAGTAAAAGTCGTGTGTTCCGTGCACTAGATTTTTAAATATTAGTCAGTAATGTAAATAACGAAGACTATAACTGATCCTTATTAACATTTGCAGTTGACTTTAGAAACGTTGGTTCTAGTCAGTTATTTCGGGGCGAAGAAGGGAGTAGAAAGGCCTTTAGACAAGGGTTGATGTCCCAAGGGTGGCCCTATCTCATGTCACCAAGACCTAAGGGAGTATTGAATGGAAATATCTCCACCGACCGCCTGTTTACGCTGTCATTTATACCTTAAATATTTCTTGGATACATTAAATTTTTGTTTATAAATAATTTTGTGAAATGTGATATAAAAGATTATTCAGTTCAGAGAAATTTCATTATCCGCAGCACGTGTTTTAGAGGAGGAAATTAGGGACTCATTTTAAACTAATAGAGAAGCTTTACGAGATTCTAAAAATATAAAATAAATAGAATTTCGGTATTTTTTTGTTTGACTTATTTCATTGTTATATAAAATCATAGAAAAAAAAATTAAAAAAGTAGTGATGCGCGACACACTCGAAATTCACTAACCTTCCTAGTTAAAATAAATTTTATAATTTTTAACAAAGTGTCTGTTATGAACTTTTTTAAAAATTAATTAATTAAGTTATGAATTTAATAATTAATTAAATTAATTTATTTATTTTATAATAAATGATATAACAATAGAAATTATTATATTCTACAATCATTTACGTTTTTTCCACTGTTATTATCTACTACTTCCAAGGTAAGGAGGGGAGCCCGTGGCTGAGTGGCTAGCGCGCTAGTCTCTCATGCGACAGGTTCTGAGTTCGAATCCCAGTCCCGGCGGGGCTTTTATAAGGATGTAAAAAAATGGGGATTCACTCACAGCCTCTTCCCCGGGTATGTGAGACCCGTGAGCCAAAGGGTGGCCACTCACAAAGTTAGTCGTAGGGAGTGATGACCCTACACTAAAAAAATTGCATCGTGAAACGTGAGTGTAAACTCCCAGGAGTTTACACCACGAGGCCCAGGAACTACACGGCCTGTCGCGCCACTAGAACAAGAACTTCCAAGGTTGGAAACATTTTTTTTTTAAATCTTTATCTTTCCATCTGTATTTTATATACATATGTGAGGTAGTTCAAACGTGATTTTATTTATTACCTGTAATGGAATTAAATTTCATGTTATTTAATAAATTTTAAACTGACAATTCTAAACATGAGTATTGGGAATCACTTGTAGCTGGGTGGGGCTACCATAACAGCCTCCTATGCCAAAGGTCGCGGGTGGTCCTAGGATTTTTTAATGGGAATAAAAATCCTTAGTTATGCCGTCCTTCGGAGGTAACGTTAAAACCTGGTCCCGAGCCTGTGCGATCTCAATTACTCGTTAAAGATCCCTATCCTAATAAAACCTGGATAGGCAAAATTTAGGACTCCCACTGTAGCATCGTCCGATTAGCCATAATAGCATAAAGGGACGTTAAATAAATAAACAAACAAACATAAGTATAGCTAATTGTAAGCTCCCATGACTATTATAAATAAATGTCTATTAAAACAGCTGACCCTTATCACTGACTAAGAAAGGTTGCTACTGTGTTGGTAGCAAACTTTACACATATTTTGCTTTGGAAAAAGAAAAAATGGTTTTCTTTTCTCCTTGTTTCGTTAAATGTTATTTCATCTTGTTCACGTATCTGCTTTTTCTCAACGATAACAACATGGAATAGTCAATTTTCCGAATATACAAAATTAAAGATACTATAGAGGAAGAAAATTGTAAATATCGGCACTTAAGTCCTGTCTTGTAAGGTTGAAAGGTACAGTTTTTTTAATTATTTTTTTTAAATGATTGTTTATTCATTTAATGTCACTATAAGCATCTGTCACGAACCGAATGATACTTTAGTGGAAGTCCTAATTTTTGCCTATTCGGGTTTTATTAGAATAAGGATCTTTAACGAGTACCTGGCATCACACAGTATCGGGAGCGAATTTTTATGATACCACCAAAGGACAGCATGGATAAGAATTTTTTTACTTCTGTTCGAAATTCCTAGGACCACAAGCTATTGGGTTTTGTTACATGAAATGTCCGTTTTCAAGGTAAAGGATTTTTATTAAAAATACGATATGAAAACAAGATAATTTTATTCGAAGTATTTACTTTCTTTTTCTACACATTTTTCCAAACGTGACACCAACTTTTTTATCCCCGAACTGAAAAACTCTGAGCTTTGAAGTGAAACAAAATCTGAAAATGCACTTTTCACTTGATCATCATTTTCAAAAAGTTTTCGTTTGAGTTGTTGTTTAAAAAAATATGTCTAAATTCCTGAATAGGTGGTAATCTGTTGGAGACAAGTCGGGAGAATATGGTGGGTGCGGAAGGACTTCGTATCCCAGTTCTTTCAATTTTTGCACGGTATGTTTTGAAACATGGGGTCTAGCGTTGTCGTGTAAGAGTATAGGGCCCTTCCGATTTACCAATCCAGGTTGTTTTTTTAAATAATTTTGTGTGCATTTGGTCAATTTTATTGCAGTACGTTATAGAGGTAATGGTTTCACCTCTAGGTAAAAAAGAATAATGAATTATCCTAATACGGACGGAGGTCTTCCTCGGGGCAAGTTTTCCAAGTCGGTATCCCCAGCTAAAAACTTAGCAAACCAACGGCGAATGGTCCGTTCATCAATACTCCCTTCCCCAAACACCTTGCAAATATTTCTAGCGGCCTCAGCTGCTGAATGGTAATAACTGTTTACTTTAAATATGTAAACATTCGGAAGAAAACAACAGAGACCTTTAAAATCCTTTATGTATTTCAGAAACTATAAAAACGGACATTTCATGTGAAACAATCCAATAGATTTAACCTGCGTCCTTTGGCTTAGAATGCTAATATGCTAGCAACAACACCACAGGTGATCCAGGTTTCTGGTTTATTATTTTCAATAATGAACCTTTGTAGTCGAAAAAATAAATTCATAAGTATAAAATACTCCTCAAAATTTGAGAGCTTACGTTTATGCGTAGAACACGAATAACGATGTTTTGGTAAATAATAACCACTCGCAGTTTTTTGCCCTTAAAACCAAAACAACAACAACGAACAAAAAAAAATAACCCGTCCTCCGCCCGCGGCATTTCTCCGAAACTACTGTGCTAATTGTTTTGAAATTCGACAAAAAATAGAAGGGTTGCTGCTAATCCTGACGCCTTGACGTTTATATCAACCGATTATTTTTAAAACTTCGGCCGATCAAAAGGATTTTAATTCAATAACATATAGAGGAAATAGAAGAAAAATTATTAGCGTTTTCTAACCAAAAAAATTTCAACAATTATAAAAAATAGAAAAAAGAAAAGAAAAAATTGAAATTTTACTTATAAATATGCGTATAACTGTTAATTTTGAAGATAGAGAAGAATAGGTATAAAGTTTTAGATTAAGGAAACGCGATAAAAAGAAGGAAAAAAAATTGATTTTTTTACAATACTCATGTCACAAATTATAATAAATGTAATTCCACAATAACTCGGTTATTATTGAAGAGGGAGACAAGAATGACAACTAAAAACAGCTATACAAACAGTTATACCCTAATATAGTTATTTGGAAATAATAAATCATTGTGTAATAATTTGCAGCGTTTTCTCATTGTAAGTTATCAAAGTTTTAAAAAAGTTCAGACTTCTTTACATTAAAAGAAATGAACTAAGATAGTTCAATTATTTTATGTATTTTCAATTATCTTGTGTATTTTCAATTATTTCATGTGTAGTTTGTATGCGTTGGTTTTTCGTATAATTTTTCCTACAATCGTAATATAACCTAAATTTAATTTTACCACATCTTCATCATTTAGGCTATTGGTCTGTAATTATCAAAAAACAATAATATTTAATTGATTGTAAGGATGACTCATACGAAATCATTCGTTAACATTTTTTCAATATGTAAATATGTGAATAAAGTTTTTTTTTGCTTTCACTTACTATATATAGTAAGAGGAAGTATTGCGATCGTGAAAATTTTCGAATTCCAGTTTTCAACGGAAATATACGTTTTAGGGTCCCCTAAGTCAAAATAACCATGTCCCGCAAAAAGGTCTGTGTGTGTGTGTGGTAAGTCCCGGGCCGAAACGGTAAGTCCTATGAATCTGAAACTTCATATTTAAGACAACTATACGCCCGAAACGTGACAAAACTTTTTTCAGGAATATGAGCTTAACAGAAGAGGCACTTTATACCATGCATTTTGCACCTTTTTTCGATTTTCTCAAAAACAGTTTCGACGATTTTGATTAAACTCGCTATCTCGATGTAGAGTTCAATAGGCTTTAATATCATGTAGGCTTTATTCTGATTAAAATGGTCTGACAGGGCTTAAATGCCGATATTTTAAATTTTCTTCCCCTAAAATACCTTTAATTTTGTAGATTCAATAAAAATAACTATATTATCTTGTTAACGCTGATGAAAAATAGGTAAATATATAAATTGAATAAATTCGATACCCAACTAAAGGAGAAAACAGAAAAAAATATTTTTTTAATGCAATATTTCGTTTTTTAACATGAGAACAGTAATATACATGTATGATATACCGTTGGAAAGCTAAAGATTATAGAAA